>PVIR01001552.1:0-120556 GCA_004026965.1 Petromus typicus | reverse complement strand
TGTGGAAAAGGGAGGAGTCATCAAATCTGTGATGGAAAGCTTCAAAGTCCAACTTCAATTAAGTTAGAGTGGGTTAACATGGAACAGAAAGTGTGGGTTCACTAGGAAAAATCCAGACAAATAAACAAAACTTTTCAGATCTTCTACTTATTATGTATTACAAATCTGAAGTATTTTTAAATTCAGAAGAGTATTTGATAAAATGACAAGACTTAAGAACAAGAAATCATGGGTGAGCTGACATCTAAGAGTGTGATAGTGGAGCTTGTGAAAAATGACTTTGAGGTTGGAGATTTAGCTCAGTGGTTCTGGTGCCTGTCTTGCAAGAGCAAGGACCTGGGTTTGATCCTGGTAACCACATACAATACTGGGCATGGAGACTCACGCCCCGCAGCAATCAGCACCACATACCAAGTGCTAGGTGTGGTGGCTCATACCTGTAATCCCAGCACTTGGGAGGCAGAGGCAGGAGGATTGCTGTGATGTGAGTTTGAGACTGAGCTCAGGACCAGCCTGAACTATAAAGCAAGACCCTATCTCAAAAAAAAGAAAAAAGAAAAAAGACTTTGAATGAGGTGACAGCAAGGAAACATTTCTTTGGTATGAGAAAATGTAGATTGTATTCAAGGAATAAAGATGCTCTGAATAAAGCGAAATGAGAAATGGAGTAGTGGAAGACTAGGTCAGAAAAAAAAGGGAACAGACAGATTATGTACAGACGTGATCACGGTGAAAAAAATGACTTTTATTGGATTATGAACATGAACCATTGAAATGCTTCAGAAAGAATTTTGTGATGTGACCTGTTTCCTTTCACTTTTTGAAGTTGCTATGTGGAAAATAGATTATTGGGATCAAAAATAGAATCAAGTTAAACAGATAATACAGTTGTTTCAATCATAACTTGGTGGCAGGATGGGCGTGGTTAGGAGCCATCAATTTCTGATTCACTTTGAAGACCAAGCAGTGGACATACTGATAATTCCATCCGACATTGATGTGCACAGCTGGTCCTTTGAAGAGAATTTTAAAATCAATGACATGAATGTCCAAAGAAATGAATAAGAAATAAGAGGAGCAGTGCTATAGGTTTAAAATCAGAAGTGAGTTATACAAAATCAAGATGTAAGCAAAGCTGGTTTGGAAGCCAGAAATACGAGTGAGATATGTTAACTTGAGTATATTTGTGTTATGTATGTCCAATTTGGGTGGAAGGAAGAGCTTAAGAAATAAACAAACCCAAATATTTAGTGTTCATTTAGTGTCTACTAATATAAAATATTAGAAAGTAAGCCATTATCCTATTCTTATTTTATGGTGACAGATAAAATACATGTTTGCTGGTTCTAAAAGAGAAAGACAAATGTTTGAACTTGATTCAGATAAAATATTTATTGTCAAGAATCCAAGATATCACATACAGTAACCCTCCATGCACTTGTCGTTTTAATAAAAAGAACAACTATTTTATCAATACTTGGAGCTTATGTAAGTATATGTGACCTGAAAGGATGCTCATTACTTTCCTCTTGATGAGGTAATGACCATTTTAGTGTGTTAGATGAATATTATCATATTACGGTTCTGCAGGTCTAGAAGTTCCCTGGTTAATGCCAAAGTGCCTTGAGAGCTGTTTTCCTTTGAAGAGGTTCTAGCAGAGAATGCAGTTTCTTCTCTTTCATCTTCTCATAGTTTCTTGTTCGCAGGTTCATCTTTCCATCTTCAAAGCTGGAAAGTACGGCTGCCTCCGAAAGTGCCTCACTCTGACATGGAGTCTCTGCCTCTGTTCCCTAAACCAGCGCTGACCATTGACTCTGTCGAGTGGATTGGCTTGACACTCCCTCGTGGGATTCGTGGAGCAGGCTAGTGATTGTTCTGTGTAGGGCACTCAGGCAAGGCTTTCAGCTCCCCATCTGGCTCTACTGTTGTCCAGAGAAACTGCATCCAAGTCAATCTATTGGCATGGTCTATGTGCTGTCGGGTTTTTGAGCATGTAGAACATGTGAGACCCCATGTGTCAGAGATGTCAGGAAGGTGGAGCATCTACCAAGAAAAGCTGCAGCCCATGAGTGGAGCCAGCCCGGGTCAGGCTGTGTGGGCTGGGACCAGCAAGCCATCAGGGTGGGGCTGCCCATGCCCTGGAGCTCACATGTCACCACCGTGTGTCCCAGGTTTTAAATACAAACCTACATGATGTAGTGTTTAGCCTGCTGAACTTCCATCTTGCAGTTCTTTCTCGTCCTTCCACTTTCTTATAGAGTAAGAAAGTTTACCCTGTGCCTTAGTACCTGGGCTTGATGTGACGAGTTCGTGGCTAAGAATTTGCCTGAATCTCAGAGGAGACTTTGATTTGGACATTTGTGAAAGCTGGGATTATTAAGAGTTTGGGAAAGGGATTATTGTGTTTTGGTGACATGCAAGATATTGTTATCATGTCACAAAAACGATGTCATCTGCTTCTCCATTATGCTGCTTGAATGCCTTTTCTGTTTAAAGGTTTCTTGGCTGGAACTCTTCCCATGAATGCCTCTCACATCTCTTCTTTCTCATTTCCCTTTTTTTCCCTGTGTTTCAGGTGTCTGATCTCAAGTGTTAAGAACTTTCTATGTTGTCAATATGTTTCCTCCTAGTACTGAGGTGTGTTTTGCTAGCCAGGTCCTGGTCTTATTTTTCCTGCTTTCAATTCACTGCCTTTGTCTGTAGTGCTACTCTGACCTTGAACATATGACAGAGTAAAACCTGCTGTTCTTGTTTCTAGAGAAGGTGACAACACTGTAGCCAACAAGCATAGGAACTTAGAACCATACATGTTCTCCCAAAGGGTCCACAGTGAAACTCACCTGTTAGCCTTCCTCCGATTCCAACCTCTCAGGGAGGCTCTGCTATGTCAAGCCTGTGGAACTCTCCATCCAGAGCACCGTCTTCCTCCCACTTTGTGAGTAGAATGACAAAATGTGGGAGAGCACTGTAACCCAGGGAACACTGAGCAAACATGAGGCTTGATTACTACCATTCTCTCTTAGGACACAGAATAATCCATGACAACCATGTGACACACACTTCCTTATTGCTCAGCAGAAGCTCAGAGGGGAAGGTTTGCCTGGAGGGATCAGTGCCGTCTGACTGACGCTCTGCAGCTCATTCACAAAACTGTAATTCAGCTATTCCCTTCCTGTTTCTGCTCCCCCAGTGACTGGTAACATCCACTTACATGCCGTGCAATAGGATCACCTTCACCTCACACACTGTGCCTCATTTCTTCACTTAATGCCTTCTGTTATCTATTTTCTTTAGTATGACAGGAGAACAGCAGGAAGAGTCACACTGTGCCATTCCCAGGAGCACCCTCAAAGGCTCACAAAACAATAAGGAGATTTATGAGATCCTTTCCCCCCAAAGAGAGCAATCAGAGCAGCTAGCGTTTGTACCACCTAGTCTCCAGATTGGGGCAGATGTCGGTTACCAGGTCAGGAGAGGGTCTTCCATGAAACCCCACTAACAGCTGGCCGAATGGACAGAAGGGCTGGTGGTGAGAGCAGAGAAGTGAAGGTGCTATGCACAGTACGAAGACCATGTATACATGGCTCCGGTAGATGCTGGGGCTGAGAGTGAGGACCTGTACCAGCATCAGAGCCAGACTTCCCCCCAGGGAGTATTTAGACCCCTAAAGAGCACCTGGAACACTCTGGAAATACTTTTGCTTGTTACAACTGTTGGCTGAATGTAGAGATCAAGGGTGCTTTTAAAAGAAAAAATAAAGTTTATTTTTATTAGAAAAATGTACTTAATTATAATATACGGTGATTCATTCTGACATATATACATTGTGCAATGGCTAAAATAAATTAATCATTAATCACCATACTTACTTATATTTTTTGGATCATTGAACATCTACTCCTCTTAGCAGTACGTGACACTTTTTTTTCTTTTTTTTTTTTTTTTTTTGAGACAGGGTCATGCTTTGTAGTTCAGGCTGGCCCTGAGCTCAGCCTCAAACTCACATCACGGCAATCCTCCTGCCTCTGCCTCCCGAGTGCTGGGATTACAGGTGTGAGCCACCATGCCCAGAACTGTGGTATGTGGTACTGATTGCTGCTGGATGTGAGTCTCCACACCCAGTATTGTATGTGGTTAACCAGGGATCCAACCCAGGCCCTTGCACTTGCAAGACAGGCACTGGAACCACTGAGCCAAATCCTCAGCCCCAATGACACGTTATTTTTAACTGCAGTAGTTGTGTCCTGCAGTGGATCTCTGGAGATCCTTCTGCCTGATTGGGACTGTATCTTTTGAACAATGCCTCCCAAATATCAACTTCCCAATCCTGGGCCCAGTGATGGTAATTACTCTTCTACTTTCTTTCTGTGAGTTTTACATTTTTAGACTCCAATCAGCATAATACCAGCTTCTCTATTTTATCATAAAATTACAAGGTTTCCTTTTTAAAGGCTGAATAATATTCTGTTGTATGTATAACAATCTCTTTATTCACTCTTTTATTGATAGGTGCTGAAGTTGCTTCTGAATTCTGGCATCTTTGGATAATATTACAATGAACTTGGGAATGAACATGCCTCCATAACATACAGGGCTGCTTTTAAGTAGTCTACCATGGGAGAGAGTGACCTACAACAATACATTATCTCATTCTGTGTGACCTATGCAGAGTTGAGAACCCTGCTCTGAAATGAGAGAAACAGCTTAAAATCATTCAGACTTGGGTGGAATTCCACAGTCACAGTGAGGGAGTGGCAACATCCAAATTATTGAAGCACTAGTGTCCCCCACAATACCTGTTTTTATATTTAAATGACATCACTTCCTTACTTTTAAGAATTTCTCAATTGAGGAATGGTTGATAAATTTGTGCCAAATGAATCTTAATTAAAATTCTAGGTTAGGGATGTGCTAGAATTGAGATCTTAGCAAATATTCTCAACCTCTCTGGGCCTAATTGTCAACTTCTGCACAGTGGAAATAAAAATTAACTTATGCAGTATTTTAAATAAATTCTTTATCAGGTGCTCTCAGCTGAAGTTTAAGTTTTATGCTATCAGAGCTATCAGTTAGTATCTTGGCCGTTGGAGAAGGAAACATGTACTCTTTGCTTTTGCTTGTTTGTTTGTTTCTGTTTGTTTATTTAGTTGTCTGTGTGTTGGTGTGTGTACTTGCCATCTGTTAGTGACTTTATACCCATCATTTCATCACATCAACAGGGATTGTGCTGAAGTTTTCATAGTCAATGAAGCACGTAATGGAAACCACATTACCTCATGAAGACTGAGGTTTTCCCAGTGGGAATTTTTGCTGTGTTTCTGATAAGGCATTTTTTTTAGGGCAAAATAGGAAAACACCTGACACTTTAACAAGATATCTATCCTTTGCCTCTGGAACACCAGCCTCCACGTGGCTCTTTGCCTACAATGGACAGTTCTGGAGCCAATCTCCTTTAATGTTAGTTTTTCCTGGGGCACTGTTTTAACTCTGGCACATACTAAATAGGACATGTGAGACTGTATGAGTTTTCATCTGCAGAATAAAGAAGAATAGTACCAACATAGCAAGACTTTGTGGCAGCTGATATATAACATTTACTTAGCTCACAATACTCTTCGTTCCACAGAGGTATCTTAAAACTAACCATCGAAATGTAATTTTTTTCTAAATTTTCATTTCTCGAAGGATAAATATCCCCTCTTTCTTCTCTTTTTGATTGAATATTTATAAATGAGATGTTTTACAATTTTCTCACTGCTCGTACTCTTGTCCAGGCCCTGTCACTTCTTACTAGATTTCTACAGTGTCCTATAAAGCATATATCTCTCCATATACTCTCTGCACTTCCTTAGACCCATGCTAACAGGATGATTGTCTTCCAAAAATTCAAACATAATTGTAAACAACGAATCCTTTTCATTTTGAAGTTCTCAGTGGCCTCATGTGACTGAGAATAAAATCCAAACTGCTTAGGATGGATGAGCTGACTGCTGCTGCCTGTTGAGTTCCACTCCCCGCCGCTCTACCTGGAGGACTCCAACCACACCTCCTGACTTCCTTTTAGGGAGCCTCTCCACTGTCTCCAGAGAATGAAATGACCTTAGCTCCGTGTTTGCACTGTAGCTATTCTTACCTCTATTTTAGCACTAGCCATGTTGCAATTATGTGCCCTGTCTGCTGAATGTCCTGAACTTATACCAAGAATGTAATCAGCCTTTGCTGATGAAATAAATCAGTGAAAAAGAAATTTGTTATTGAGAATTTAAGTCACTGCTTATTGGTATCCTAGGCTTGGTGTATAACTTCAGTGTGTTATTTTGTCTGTCTTTCTCCACTCCAGTGTATGATTTGCCTCAGCTTACAGAAGCCCCCTGCATCACCTTCTTCCCTTACACAGCAGGACTAATGAAATATACCCTGAATCTGCTCAGAAAATAGTTGTGCTTGACAGCAATCAACTCCAAGGAGGGGCTGAGATCATCGTCGGAGTGTTTTTCAGCCTTTCCTAAGTCTTCACAACAGCTTTTCTCAAAACAGTAACAACAACAAGACCACACAATTTCTGCAAAGGGACTGTCTGAATTTCCTCATGATGACACTGGTACACTAATCACTGTTGTTTGTAAAGAGAGGAAATGTGTAGGTCTCCAGCTGGAGAAAAGGGAGGGAAGCAGAAGACTGTGGCCTTGAAGTCAGCCGGACGCTGTGGTGTCAGGGCAGTGGGAGGGAGGTGACAGGTTCCCCGGACTCCCAGGGGGGCACGCTGTGCCTGGCATGGCTGACATCAGTGGGGATCAGTGGCTCTGAGGATCGAGGTGGGAAGGAGGCACAGGCTGCATGTCACCACCTGGACCAGCTCCACCGCCAGAAGTCGGGAAGCAGGAGCGAGGAAGAACAGAGGTGACCCATGCTGGAGGGAAATGCCTGTGCACTTTCTGGTGAAATCCTCAAAGCCTCCGCCCCTTACACGTGCACACGTGTGTCTGGAGTCACCGGTGCGGTCCTCCTGGAGCACTGCTATGTATGCTCCCCGGGCTACACTGTCTCAGAAGATGAGAGATTTCCTGTCATAACTCCTCAAGCCCAAGGAAAATGGAGGGTCAGTACTCACTAGCATGTGTTTCGTTTATCCTGCTCACCTAAATGAATCAGTCTATTCAAAGGGCTTCAGTGGCATCTGCTTTAAGGAATTTTTTGTAATTTTTGAGGTAATCGGTATTGAATTCAGGGTCATTGTGCTAGGCGAGGACTTTGCTACTGAGCTAAATCTCAGCTCATGCTCAGCACTCTCCTGCAATGACTGTGATGCTGCTGCAGCTGCTTGTGTTTTTTGCTAAGTATTACATCTTAGGAATCACTTGGGGAAATATTTCTCTAAGTCTCCAGAATGGATTAAGGTCTCGACTTCTGTAATTGTGCAGATAGGTTATCCCACTTATACCGAGGGTACTCTATTAAAACTGTCCACTAAGCCATTTCTCTTATATTAAAAGGACCTGTCTGGCTGCAGGGTCTGGCTTCACTCACTATGTGAATCTGGCAGGAGGAGATTACTTGGTTCACATACGTGAACTTCTGATTTCCCAGGACTGGACTTGGAAACTGCACCAAGGTTGATGAAGAGGAATCGTTGTCACCCTTCTGTGGAAGCACCACCTAGACATTTTTCCCTCTTGTGGAAAGACATCCTTGAAACAAATCAGAATTGTAAGTCAAGAATCAGAGACCTTCAGCCCTCACAGAACTGTATTCACAGAACTACAATTGTTATGACTTGGTACCAAGTTCTCTTTAGATCTCTTGCCTCAGGTATGGGAGGGATTTCAGATAGTCTTTCCTGGGATATAGCCTGAATTCCAGAGACATAATCGACGGAGTAGAGCATTGTAGGAGATGTGAGATAGTATACGGTCTTGGAAAAGCCTGGAACTGCAAATATTCTCTCAAATCTCCATGTAGCCATCGACACGTATCTTGGTATCTTGGGCTGCTCCAGTGCCACGTGTCTTGGGCTCTTTCTCTGAGTCTTTCATAATCCAATCTGCTTCTGCTGAGCTGTTTCCTCTCTCAGGTCTGACTCCCTTCTCAGAGACTGCACTCTTCCTCCACACCATTTCCCTCTCCCACATCTTAGGAATGCTGGGGGACTTGTCCTCCACTCCTACTGGGCGTGTGGTACTCACAGTACATATGAACATCTCATTACATGACACACTAAGAATGTGTGTGGTGTGCATGTAAGAGAAATAAAAGTGTCACATTGCACATCCTCACCAGAAGGCAACGGCCTCTCTTCTGTTCCTTGTCAATGATGTGAGTTGACTTTATGAGCAATGACACATCATGACCCATTGCCTGAAAATCACTCAGTTGTGTGACAACTCTGCTTTCATGGCTGCAATGGACTTTTGAATGAATTCTTACCATAGTCCAGCAAATGGCAGTAGGAGTACCTTGTGACTGAAATTACATTAAAGAAAATCCCAACTTCTATCAAGGATTGTGGTTCTAAAAGTACCCATCTGGAAACTAAAATTAAGAGCCTAATATTTGCTTTAGGCTAATTGACAGCAGCTCTCCTACTCTCACTGTGAGTGTTACTGTGTCTGTTTTACTGACAAAAATGCAAGCAAGCAGGACATTTTAAGCTAGGTGATATCCTCAGTGTCAGACAGCTAGTACTGTAAATGCAGCAACAGATCAGAATCTGCATCACCACAGAGAACTTCACCACTTTGCCTTTCCAAGTACATTTAAGCTTTATAAATTGCTTTTTGCAAGTAAGTGTCATTCTCACACCCACTTTAGGCCTAGTAAAGAAAGTGGTATAATTTCTCCATTTTTCAGAACAGAAAATTATAACAAATAAGTTAGGGCACTTGATTAGTTGCTTCTAGGCTGCAGAACATGGAGCCAGGATTCAAATTAAGATGGATCGAGATGACCTATGAGATAGAATTTTAGAGGGAAATCACATTTATTCACATGGGTCCAAGACAATGAAAAATATTACTATATTATACATATTTGAATGTTAACCAGTGAATGAGAATAAACATTTCCCCAAGTTTTGCACAAGCACTTACCCCCATTTACATATCCATATGCATATGTACATAAGTGTGTAATTAAAAATAAAAGCTATATAACAAAATAAAACTTATGTGATCAAAAATAAGATATTGGAAAGGAAAGTAATAGTAGGAGAAATAATGTATGTCTTCTCCATAAAATCCCTGATGAAGACATCACTGGCCTCATTCCCTTGGCTCCCAGGAGTGAGGTAGTGCTGATGTTCCCACAGACAGTATGTTTTCATTATTTGCAGAACTTATTAGGTAAAATAAAATTTTACAATAATCAGCACAATGAAAAGGTTCTGTTCATAATGATGTCTGATCAGTGTAGAAATGATTTATCAAACTGACACAGAGATCTTGTAGTTTTGTGGGCATTTTAGGATTACAATGTTTCAAGTTTTAAAATAATAAATGGCTGATAAAATCAATCAGGGAATAAACAAAAATGGAAATAATTTGAATCTGATTACTAACAAAGGCCCAGTGGATTGAGTAGAAATGTAGAAATAAAGGTGGGAAGTGATCACATTATAAGTTAGCACTGGGACATCTATAATAGTATTATTAGTATTAGTATTACATCCCATTATTATTTTCTTGTCTAGTCATCTAGTCAGCTTTGGATAGACAGTGAGTTGTTATTTCTTTTGGTTTAGAATGGTAACAGGGCCCTTTGTATCTTTTTTATTTTTGATCACCAGTAAATGTATGTTAATGATCCAGTACTATGTAAGAATTTCAATGAAACATTAAACAACTTCTGAGAAAATAAAGCATACCCATATATTCTAATCCAACCTGAAGAAGTTCAGAAGTAAGTGCGCAGTTATTAAGGTGAATACTTTATATGGGACGTGAAGTGAGGTTGTCCTACATGAGCTGAGAAGTGAAATCATGGAAGGGCCTTCACCTGGTGCGGTCATTAAAGTGGTAGAACTTCCTCTTCCACAGCAGTGAGGAAAAGCTCGCTGCACTGACATCTCCAAGCAGTACTCCGAGCTTTCTGACCACACCAGTCTAAGTCTGTACTCCTCCAGAACAAACCCTGACCCAGCAAATGCAGGACAGGAGACCTGACTGTTTCCTAGCACCGCTGCATGGGGTCTTGCTGTTAATAAGGAGAGCAACCATGTTCAAGCTGACTTCCCTGTGTTATTGTGAGCAGTCCCGTTGTGAGTCACAAGAGGTCTAAACTGGGCTACTTGATTCATTTATTGACATCTCATCCACAAAATGCTCTAAACAAAGCCTACAATCACTTGTAGCAGGGGAAGAGAAAATAAATCTTTCCAAAGTTTCCCAAGCCAATGAGTTGAATAACGTAATAGACAGTCAAGTTGTGAAATATGGTGTATAATAATAACCTCCCAGTGAGTCTGGGACCCTATGGTGTGGATCCTGCACCTTTACTCTAGACACAAAGTGATTTGCCTTGAAGCTGCCGACTTCTTTGAATGAGGATGAGTCAGCCAGTCCTCTGGGACAGAAGAGGATGCATTTCCTGTGAATATCCTCTACCCAGAGCAGCCTTTGGTCTCCAACAGTTATTTAAAGATACTTTCTAAACTGAAACTCTTATTGGCATCTTGGCATGAAAAAATTGCTTTTGTCTTAAAGCCAAGAGAAGTCTCAAACCATTGATAATTGCACAGCTTATCAATGTCATGTGAAGGGTAGCACTCCTCTGGAATTAGGAAAAGTCAGAAAAGACTAAATTTTCTCATTCATAGATTTATTTAATAGTTGAATATTTATGAGTATGTTGTATATGTTATATATTATTCCAAATATTTGAAATGTATCAGAGAAGATAGTCGACAAAAAAAAATCTGGGAGAGAAAATTGGGTTTTAGAAGAAGTTAATGAAAGCAGTCATCCAAGACTGAAAGAAAGTGAAAAATTTATCTTGACACACATTTCAAGGAAGAGGATTCTTCTAGGCGAGGTAAGTAAAGTTCCTGAGAGGAGACTCTGATAGATCATCTGAGGAAGAGTAAGTGAGAGGGTGTGGCCGTGGGAGGGGAGTGGGGTGGGAGAGGAACGCAGGAGGCAGTGGGTGGGGAGCTGAGAGCTGTCACCGTTACCTAGGCTTGGACTTGTGAGGCCAGAGAATCCAGCAGACGGTTTTGTGCCCATGTGACACTCTGTGACTCTGGTTTCTATGAAGTGGATTTGGACACTGTGGGTTGAGACTCAAGTGCAGGAATGGAAGTGTGGATCACATAGTACCAATGAGAGCGAGAGAGAGAGAGAAGTGGGGAATCTGATCAGGACGGACAGGAGGAGGTGCTCAGCGTTGGGTACAGCCTTCCTGCATTTTACAAAACAAGAAACAACACATAAGGAAAATGAAGTGTGAGAGAAAGAAAACCAAGAAATTCAGCATAATTCTAATGCCTTTCTTATTCTGTTTTCCTAAGAGTTTGGAAGGTTCTATGACAGCCTTGCCCAGCAGACAAGGCTGAGAGGGACTGGAATACAAGGAAGTTGGTGAATTTTAAGTTGTCCTTTGAGCATCAAACTAACCAGTTATGTTGGCAAACAAGTATGTGAGTCAAAACTTCACATATTACTTAGTTTTATTGTTTGTAAATCTGTCTTGAGCAGCAGGGCATGTGAAATTATAAGACTGCACCCTCCTGTTGAAGGCCTTTGGTTAGGGATCTCTCGCCTTCCCAGCCCACCCTCAAAAGCACGTTTGGTTCCTTCTCTACTTATTCCCCACAGCTCTGCCTCTTCTGTTCACTAGAGTGGGTTTGTCTCCTCCTTGAAAACTTCCCAAGTTAGCATGGCTTCCGTGTTGCCATCTTAAAAGCTTTTCATTACTTGGGCCCTTGAGACATGTGTCTCTCTTAGAGAGTCTATCCTTGAAATGGTGTTTTGTTGGCTCATAGGACAACTCTGCCTCGATTACTTCTTACATTCCAACTATCTTCCTTGTATTTTACTCTCTCTCAGTGGGTCATACTGATCTTATGCTTGAAGTGTCATTTTGAGCTCTGAAGTTAGCTCTCAAATCGTCTCATTTTGCCAGCTCTCTGAGAAGTCTCTTTTACTTTTCAGCTTCAGCTCTTACTAGATGTATTGATTATGCTTTTCTTATAGAATTTTCTCTTTAGCTCTATATTAATTCAGACAGTGCTTTGGTGGGAATGTCCAGTGGTTCATATTATATATTCCTCTAAGAAAACATGTTCTGTACCTCTATGGACACTTCCATGTACACACAGGGTCCCCTTCTTAGCTAACTACATTTTCTAGTATGTTGTCCCTCAAGACAGATATCAGTTATTTTGAGCTCTTCACCACTGAACTAATCCTACTAAGGATGTTAATAAATTTCAAATCTGTCCTTCTTTCCATTCTGATCTCCAACTCCCCTACTTACTTTTTAAAATACAGCTATCTATGTGTACTTGCAGATTTCAAGACTTGTTACCTAAAAACTCTACAATATATGCTAATTAGCTGAGATGTCAATGCTAATATTAAGCTCTACTCTTCTTTTTTTCTCTAGCTTGCAGTGGTGACCATTAATTATGGGCATCTGTTGTTCTAAAGCAGATGGATAGATCAAAGAATCAAAGATCCATCTCTTCATTTTCACTGTTCAAAAGTACAAGTTTAGTGGCCATACCTGATGACTTGTGGTCATATTCATTACACCCTGCAAGGCTGAGATATGTCTTACTCCAGTGTGAGCAACTTAAGGACAGGAACCTTGGTCTCAAGATGAAAAGACACAGGGATGGGGAAGGAGCTTAGTGCAAAGGCTTTGGGTTAAGTTCCCAGGATGCCAACCAGTCTGTCAAGAATGTAATCTGTAACAGAAGTTATGTTAGAAAGAGGTTCAAGTTTGGAAGAATTCTTAATGAGACTTTTTAAAAAAAACTTCTTTTTTAGATTTAATAATCTCTGTTTGAAAGACAGATTTAGAGAAGGAAGGAAGTGTATGACCTCTATGTTGTCTACAATTGAAAATGTTTCTGAAAAAGTGAGTAGTTTTCAAACATTTTCAAATCTCAGCTCAGTTTAAGAAGTCTGTGAAACAGGGTACCTTCGTGTGTATGCACAAGCACACTACTGTCCTTCCAGATTCATGCAACTGATACATGGACGTGGTGTATCACATGCAACTGATACCAACACATAAAGACAAAGTTTGACCCTTCCTGTCTATGTTTCAGCATGGTGATATTTTTATATCAGATTCCACTTGGTAAAAAAAGACTTGCTGACACATGAAATAATTTCACTATTTCTTAGTGGAACACTGAGAGCTGCAGTTCCAAAAGCACCAGTAGAGAGAGAGATTGACACGGGTATATGTGTAAATAAGTTAATATTAATCAGCAATTCGACACAGCAAGATGTTTACTCTTCATCTATAGTCCAGGGTTGCCCATTAGCATAGAAAAGAAGCTCAATCGGGGATCCATGCTTCTGTGACCTCATAACAATATTTTAAAGTTTTCCTCATATCAATATCACACTGGCTAATTAGATTAGCAGATGTGAAGAAAGAGTTGTCTGCATTGAAATAAGCGGTGTACTGTGTAGAGAAAACTGTGAATGCTGAGCAGGAGTGTCTGTTCTTGCACAAATTATTTGAAGACCTGGGAAGACTTGGCAACTCCAAGAGCCAGAATTTGAATTTTCCTTCAGGTTTGAAAGTCCGTGTTTCTCTGGGACTCTCCTCCATTTTCCTTTTTTTTTTTTTTTTGTCTGATCCAGTCAAAAGCGTATTTGAGCTTTTTGTAGAACCATTTCTCCACCAGCCTTATAATAAAGCTGTCATTTGAGGGAGCACAGGAGGGCTTTTCTGGGGAACAATGAGACACTTCTGGGCTTACAGAACAGGCTCTACCACAGACTACTGACCTATCTGTGAAGAAATGTTCATAACCATGACAGATTATGCTAGATAAGCTCAGATTGTGACAAAACATTTGGTTGTTGGGAAGATCAGGAAGCCTGGACCTTTTCCAGCCTTTCATCACCTAGATGTCCCGATGGTATCAACAACAATCCAAAACATGTGAAAGGTCCCATGAGCTGGGTCAGTGGGAAGCATAGATGTGACTTAGTGCTTCTGAAATACTTCAGACTCCTAAACAATTTTCTAAAAATCACTAAGACCATATTGTGTCCATAATGAAAATAAAGACTGACTGTAAGAGCTATTCTCCTGTACCATTCTGACATTGCCTCCTTAAACAAGGCTGAACACTGCACAATAAGGATCAGAAAGACCTTCTGACAAAGGAGAGATCATCCACATTACTTACGTAACAGTTTGAAAATCTGAAAGAAATTATTTATAACACCGTTTTCTCAAAGGAAGTTGAACAAAGACTTTTTAGAGACACATTCAGATAGAGAGAATAAGGAAAACTCTGAAATAGAACTATATAAATATTCTTGCAGGAAGTGTCTTCTCAATTTGTGATCATGTGTAATAAGCTCTCTGTCATTACACTATATCATATGACAACCTTGCATTAATGTTTAGCGAATGGAGGTGGTCCAGCTTGTGTGTGTTTTGACATATTATAGAATGCAAGATAAATTCTGTGTTACCATAGAAATAAAGGAGTTGACTCTTTCTGATTGTAATAATTATTATTCAGATTAGAAAGCAAATTAATCTCTTTGCAAAGTTCAGTAGGCCTTTATGGATATCACACTCCATTGCCAAACTAAATTTCCTTTCCAGTTTATATGTAATTATCTAAAGGAATATTATGAATGGCTCAATCTATTCTTAAATTGCTTCTTTCTAAGCAGATGTGCCTACTCTGCAGCTGTTCCTCGGGATCCACTGAATCAAGTCCATGGGCAGAATCGCTTCTTCAGTAAATCATGTTGTGGGATCACGGGAGACCTGAATTCTACTGGGCATAGTGTCTGGGGCTAGGATCTCCAGCAGTCTTCTCAGGGTTGTCATTTTAATAGTACTTTATGCTTTCATTATTTTATTAATGTAAAAAAAAGAAGGAAATAATTCAATACTGTCTATATCCATAAAGATACAAAAAAGTAAGGAAACAAATTTTATATATATGGGGGGGTGGTAGGGTGGGTGGGGCTATGGGAAAAAATGAGAATTAAGTTGTGTCTTATACTGGTACAAATCCCCATTATGGAGTGCAATCATGATGTGTATATTTAATGTACCAATAAAGATAATTAAAAAAAAAAAAAAAAGATTATGTGTCCTAAAGTGAAGTGTAGTTGATTGGAGAACCCTTGCTCAAAGGTGTTCAAGCTTGATACAAAGCCTGCATCGTGGCTCATAATGGGGACAGAATCAGCTTGGAGCCTTCTTATATCCTGTGATAGGTCTGATTTGCTGAGCATGTGAAAAGGTGCCATTAGCATTTTCCTCATTGCATTTGTAAAATTAGTGCTCATGGAATCTCTTTGGAAGGGAAGATCCTGGGAGAATTTTCTAATCCTCTCTCAATGTTTCTCTCTCTTTAAATTCTTTACAATCCTTACTCTACATTAGTTCAGATGGTCTTAACACCTCACTTTCATTCCATACAGTTCATTGTTCAGAGCTTCAGCCAAAAAGCCAAGTTGAATAATAAAGCCATTTTAGCTAAGGGAGTGAACACATTCACTCTGTAGACACCAAGGAGACACATAGTGATCCATTTGGTCCAGTGCAGGTATAGTTCCTCTCTATCAATGTACAATCTTTATCATATAGTCATATCATATCATAGTCAAATCATATCATATTTTCCAACCTCTCTTGATGAAAATAGGAAATTATTTCAATAATTTGGGAGCGTATCTTCTCAGCTTTAGCATTGTCCCAGTTGAGCACACCATGGTCTGACCTGGATAATGCCTGCCATCAGAGGCTCATGATTAGGGCAGGTCTACACAGCGGGCAGCCCCTGTGAGGTGCCTGGCCTGGCAAGGCTCGTACAGACCCCTGAAGAAGTGGTGATTGGTCCCTGGGAAACAACATGGTAGCCGGGCCTGTTCTACCAGCAAAATTACCTTTAAGTAACTCAATGAGAAAACTAGACATTCTGAGTCTAAGTCTCAGGCTTCCACCTTTTCAAACAAAGTTCCATATTGTATGTAAGAAAAAGAAGTAATATGATATAAACTTTCTCTTTTTTAATTTCACAATCCATACATTTAATTGTATATCTGGTTTGCAATGAGTCAGCTTCGAGCCTCCAGTAAAAAATGGAGTCTTAAGGACTATCATAGCTAAACTGTGGCTTCTTTGATTTTGAATTGAGCTCAAGAGCTAAAATACATCATCCTCATGGATGAGAAAACCAAAGTAGAAATTAAATAAAATAAAGATAGATAGGGAGATAGATCTTTTCCAAAGAGGGAGAGAGGGAGAAAAGAGGGGAGAGGGAAAGGATATAAAAGAAAGCCAGATGAACTAATTCCCCACAAGGAATGTAACCATTATGTACTGAAAATGCATATTAATATAAATAAAAATTGAAAAAAAATGCTTTAAACGCTGAAGCATTTCATCTATACTTTTACAGTCTTGACAGTCATCAGTCCTGCCCTACTGATTAATCTCAGCAGCTTCTGGAGATGCCAAAATACTTCCTTGTCCTCGCATTTCAAAACAAAAGCCCCAGATAATATTATCAATTAGGTTCTAGCATGCTATAGGTTACAGGTACAATGGCTTTCAACAGAGACCAGAAATTCCTTGATTCTTCATAAAGAGAGGTGAAATCAAGTCTCAATTTCTTAAATCTCGATTGTATTAAATTACTGATTTGTAGCCAATAAAATACAGCAATGACTCCTTATACCTTAAAGGTCAGGATGCAAAATACCCCTGTTGCCCCCCGCGTTGTACAGTGATGAACATTTATCTCTGTTTTTTTATGTAGTTCAGGGGAGACTGGAGTAAACAGTATTTAGACCAGAAAGGGGGTAGATTTCTTCATTTATCTGGGTATCTGGGGAGTTATTGACTTGGTGTATTTTTGAGCTAGATAGGCTCAGGGTTGCTAGTAACTTCCCCTGCTGTCATAAATGCTCACATCTTCCAGGGTTTGTGTGTTATGTGCTTCAGAGCCATTCATGGCCCTGAAGGCTTGTGCTCCATCCAGAATACCCACCCGCAAATCTGAGCAGTAGGTGAAAGTCCTCTTTGTTCTAACCCTTCTCTAGTAGTTCAATCTCACATGGGAGTTGAGGGTCTCTGTGGATTCAGCCTGCCTGCAGGTTGAGGCTACTTGAAATCTACTTGGTTTCAGTGAGCAATACTTGGTTCAGTGACAGAAGAAGCAGTGATCTGACTTATTTCCTGCAACAGACTCCTTAATGGGGGAGAAAAGCTTTATTCTTCCCTATCTCACCTCATCTGTGATGGGACATCCATCCTGCACAGGACCTGGTTATGTTTGCTGCATCCTCCTTAGCTGCTTTCAGCTTGGGCTTTGAGCACGACAAAGTCCCAAGAGCAGGTGAGATCAGTGTGTTTCACTTAGAACATACTGAGCTTCTCAGGGCTGCAGGATTGGACATCCTAGCTCCTGCCAGAGGAGCAGGAAAAACAGCTGGTGTGACTGTGCACACTCTGCCCTAACTCCGCTCACCTCGGCGCCCCCACCCCGCGGTCTGAAAACAGGGCTCCCTTACCTGCTCTCCTGCTTTCTTGGTGAACACATAACCAGTTCACAACTATCATCTCTCCTTTGAAGGGCTTGTTTCCTTAGGAAAATTAAATGTTTTCCCTTAATCATTTCCCTGTTTTTCAATTTCAGATTAGTATGTGCACATCTTTCCCCATACTTTTCTATATTTGAATCTCAAAGCAGTATAAAGAATAGGAATGGATGAATCATCAAGCAAAGAAACTTGAAGTTCATATAACTTGATGAATTATTCATTTCACAAAGCTCTATTGTAGCTTTCTACCAAGAGATCATTTGGCTTATGCTTAATTTTTCAAAAATAAATTTTCTACATACAAATTTTGAAAAACTGTAAATATCTTTAAGATTTTCTAAAATATTCAAAATAGAAATTTCTAGTATCCCTCAAACCCATTTTCCCCATCTTGAACATTTAGCATTTGTTCCATGTGCTTGTTACAATAATCAACAAATATTGATATTCTGTTGATAATGTTTGGGGATTTCTTGGATTTTATTTAAAGTCTTTTTTAAGTTCTAAGATTCCATCTAGAATTCCACATAGTATTTACTCACAATTGTCTTTAGGTCCTCTTGTCTGATTCATTTATTCATTTTACTTATATTAATACATATTTTCAGTCTGCAATTGTTGCATTTCTTGTGGGAATTTAGTGCATGTGGATTGCTTTTGTGTTCCTTTCCTCTCCCCTTCTTTCTACCTCTCTTTATCTTTTGGTCCCCCTCCTCTTTGGAAAAGATCTGTCTCCCTGTCTGTCTATTTCGCTCTTTATTTTCTGGTATATCTTGTTTTCAATAAACTCCCTATTTTTGAGGTATCTAGTAGATTTTAGAATGTCTCATACTTGATGCAGATCTTGTGTTCTTTCCTGACTGTACCCAGGCTATGGACTGTGTTCCTGGAAGGAAAGCCGTGGAAGCCAGTGCTACTTTGCTCCCATCGTATTCGCGTGGCACATTTGCCATGTGATGTACTCATGCTGATGTTAGGTTTCACCACGTGAGATGATGTTTGCCAGATTCATCTGTGGTGAAAACTCTTATTCTTTTATTCTTGCGTTTTTTAGATGGAAATCATTGCACGCATTTATGATATAGAGTCAAAACATGTGAGGAGGGCTAAGCCTTCATAGAAGAATTCTGAATTCATTAAACATTTCAGAATTCTTCTACAAGGGTTTTTGTCTATTATTCATTCCATCATTTGTTGACATCAGTATCAGATACTGATCATAGTATATAAACATTTAAGTCATACTTTGGCTTAAAAGTTCAATAGTACTTACTTTGTAAGTTAATATGTTCTAGGAGCTTTTTCATTGTGGGTAGGTCCCTTTAATATACCCTGTCATTTTGTGCTTTTCTTTGCAGTGTGTGTGAGTGCCCAGGTGTGCACGTGTGTATGTATTAGTCAGCTTTTTCCTTGTTGAACCACAATATCTGAACCCACAACTTAAGGGAGGTTGGATTTTTTTCATGCATTCAGGGGATGTAGTCCGTGGTTGGCTGCTCCTAGACAGAGATATCATGGTGGGGAACCTGGTGTACCAAAGATGCTTACTTCTCTATGGCCAGATATAGAACAGGAGAAGAGTAACAGGGAGAAAAGGATACAGGGATTGCCTATCGTGCTTAAGGTCTGTAATCCAACCTGACATAGCAGAACGTGTTCTTCATCCATCTGAAAGGCATTTGCTTATCCAGTCAAGTTCATATATCACAATTAAAGGTCAGAATATGTGTTTACTACTTTCTAGTTTTAGTTGCTACAAGATTTTCAGTGTTTTATAGTGTCTATGCCCATCTTAGGTCAGCCATTTCTCCAAGTGGTTCTCTGTCTTTTTATTAGAATATAGGTTTAGACCATAAGGCCCAAGCCTAAGATGTGTTTATTGTTACTGAGATGTCTTTCCTTCTATGTCCTCCTGTTTGACAGAACAAGTGACTTGTGGGGGTCTAGTAGTAAATGTAGGTACACATAAGTGTTAACATTTGTGTGCATAACCATTTGTAATTGTTTAATGTAGGAATATAAGTTTAAACTTTGGGCTCTAATTTCAGTCCACTGACTTATAGATCATTCTAGGTTCTTCCTTTAGTGAATTAATGGAGAATTAAACTACAGTTAAGCTTTCCTCACACTTGCTGCTCATGTACGTGTTTGAGCCACTTGAACATGGTGTATACTAACAGCGATATACAAATGATTGACCAGAAAGTAACTACGGAGGAGACTTCACCAAATCACATACTCTTCTTATGTATGACTTCTTCTGTGCTTAGTTCAGGGATTGCTCCTGTTATTCCTGAGGTCAGTGCATTCCTCTGTCTCCCTGGGTGAAGTGGTTTTATCTGCTTTATTAGTTATATTGTTTGTTACATTCTCCATTCATTTATGATTTAGATTTAGATTTTTAAAATTTCATATATTAACATTTATATTAGCACTATAAAGACCTATATTTTTGATAATTGCCTAGTGTCATGAATCTATTGGATTTTTACGCAAAATAGTTTCAATACACTAAAGTATCTTCAAATTTTTAAACTTAACCTCCTTGTGAACATTTGCTTTCTCACTGTGAAATATGATATCAGCTATAAAGTGTTTTTGTAAATATTCTTTATCAAAGTGAGATTTTTCTATGTCTAGATCTCTGAGAATTTGTATCATGCATGTTGAACTTGTTTAATGATTTTCACCACTAGTTTGTACAATCATGCTGTTCTTTCCTGAGTTCATTGGTGGAATGAGTTACATTGCTTTTTTGAATGTCAAGCCAGTCTTGCATACCTGAGAGAAGTACCACTTGTTCATGGTAGAAATACTACTTTGTACAGAGATAGATTCCTTAACCTTTTGTTGAGAACTTTTTGCACATGAATTGTGACTGCCCCTGATGATTCAGAGCTCTTTTAAAACAGACACACGAATTTTGATGACATACAAAAAAGTTCTGGTGAGTCAGTGCTCCTGTAAGTTAGGGTCTGAAATGTCCTTCATAGGTATGTGTTGAAGGGTTGGCTCCCAACACAGCAACGTTCAGAGATGAGCCTTTGGGGAAGTGAGTGGGTCACAAAGGCTCCCACCGTATCGGTGCACCGACCCACTGGTGGGTCTCATTTGCTGGGTGACTCAGATTAACAGAAATTTACATGGTGCAACTTAATCCAAGAGAATGGGCTTTCTGAGGTGCTCTCTTTGGACCTGGACCTATCTCCCTCTCTCTCATTCCTCTCTACCTCCTTCCCTGCCTTCCTTGCCTCTTCCTCTTGCTTCTCTTTTTCTTCTTCTCTTTCTCCCCTCTTTCTTTCTCAGCTACAACAGAATGAGCAGCTTTCCCCCATCACACCCTTCTGCCATGATATATATATATATATTTTTCCTTAGGCCCCAAAACAACGGACAAAAGGGACCTTGGACTGAAATCTTAGGTTGAAAACATTCTTTTCTCCTCTAATTGATTTCTCAGGCATTCTGACAGGGATAGAAAGAGAACTAACAGAGATCCCAAATGAAGGATCAAATTCTGTGTAAAGTTTAGGGTCGTTGGTTTCTTTGTAAGCTAACATGAGTCTTTAAGGCTCTGTGGATTTAAAAATAACAACTTCATGGTTTGCCAGGTATTTTCCTAACCTAGCTGGCCACACTAAACATGCAAAGTTTGTCTCTTTGTACCATTCTTAGGATTAACACCAAAGCCACATAGTCATATGGTTAATTCCGTTTTCTAACTGAAGAAATGTTTTCTTAAAATTTGACAGCGAAATGTTATATATGTCTTTGATTGAGCAATGAAACACTGAGGAAAAAAGTCTGTGTGACGCAAGTAGAATTACATCCAGCCTTCACACACTGGAAGAAGTAACACTGAGAGGCCCAGGCTGACCAAAGTGATTTCCAGATTGTGTCCAATCTAGATCAGTATTCCAGTATTTCACGGAGATAATAAACGCAATCCTAAAATCCATATGGAATTACCAGAAAATCTAAATATCAAAGGAATCTTTTACTTCTTTTTTTTTACAAAGAATAAAGCTAGAGGTACCATATTATTGATTTTGAAATACATAATAGAGCATAATACCTAAAATTGCTTAGTGTTAGCATAAAAATAGAGCAGTGTGGCAACACTGAAAGTTAGAAATAAATCCAGGCAGTTATGGCCAGTGTTTTCCGTCAAAGTTCCTAGAACAGACAGTGGGGAAGGGAGTACTTTTAATGTCCACTGCATCAAATGTATATTTACATGACCAGGAATAAAACCCACCTTGGTCTCCTATCAACATGCATAACAACTCAAACTAGATCAAATACTTAGTATCAGATATAAGATTGTAAAAATACTAAAAACATTATAGAATTCTTGTTGATATTGGTCTGGAAAAAAATATTTTTTATAAACTTTAAAATCCTGACAATACACACACACCAAAGTACAAATGGTTTATATCAAGCCAGAGAATTACTACAAAAGAAAGAAAATAAAAGATGAAAGAAATAAAATAAAAAATGGGAGAAGATATTTGCAAGCCTTAGTTGGCACAATGATTTAATATAAAAACACCAAAGAAATTCAAATAACTCAATTAAAAGAAAAAAATTACTTGATATAAAAATATGAGCAAAAAGGGACCAGGGATTTAGCTCAGTGGTTCCAGGGCCTGTCTTCAAAGTGAAAGGGCCAGGGTTCGATCCCTGATAAGGACATAAAATATGGGATGTAGAGATTCACGCCCACCAGCAACCAGTACTACATACCACAGTACCAGGCGTGGTGGCTCACGCCTGTAATCTCAGCACTCGGGAGGCAGAGGCAGGAGGATTGCTGTGATGTGAGTTTGAGGTTGAGCTCAGGGCCAGCCTGAACTATAAAGTGAGACCCTGTCTAAAAAAAAAAAAAAAAAAAAGAAAAAAACCCCCACAAAAACAACAACAACAACAAAAAGTGAGCAAAAGGTCTGAATAGACATTTCCAGAAAAAAGCAACATAAAAATGGTCCAACGTGTATGAAAAAATTATCACAATTGTTAATCATCAGGGAAATATATATTAAATCCAATAAATGAGGTATAACTTCACAATTGTTTCACATTTTTGGCTCCTCAAGAACTGCAAATGTCAGTCTCAGGCTTACTACTGAAAAAGACTTGTCTTTTATGGTTTATACAGTGATTGCCACTATGTCTTGCACATAGTAGAAACTGTTAAAAGTTGTAGCCTTATTTTTGAACATTTATGACTTTCTTTTTTTTCATCTATTCAATAACAAAAATGTATTAATATTCACAGCCAAAGTTTTACAACACCATAACTATATTATAAACCTAATTCTTTGGACTATGAA
The DNA here is from genome assembly GCA_004026965.1 of Petromus typicus. Lineage (NCBI taxonomy): Eukaryota > Metazoa > Chordata > Mammalia > Rodentia > Petromuridae > Petromus > Petromus typicus. The sequence continues at coordinate 97,467 of PVIR01001552.1, read as the reverse complement.
AATTGTTTAATTTTACTGAATAACTTTAAAAATATTACAGTTTATAAATATTATAACCTGATATCTACAACTTAACAGATATCTGGCTATACACTGAATCTTCACCTACAAGTGTTACTTAAATCTCCACAGAAATTTTAAGCCAGAATCTTTGTTATCACCATTTTAAAAATTGAAGAACTAAGGCTCAGAGTGTTTAGGGTATACGACCCAAGTGAAGCGAGCAGAACCTGGTGGATATGGGACTGCATGTGGAATTTGAACCACACCACAGTTTGGAGCCCTCTGTCGTTGTCGGAGAACTGAACCTCTGAGTGAGGATGACAGTCTGCTTCTGCAGGCTTTGGAAATTTCCATATCTGAGCTCTTACTTAATCGTGACGAGAACCATGCAAAATGCCAGCTTAAGGATATCGAGTAACTTGTCTAGGGTCGCAGAACGAAGGAGTGATAGAGGCGGGATTCAGGCCTAAGTCTTTTTAATTCCTAGGTCGTGCTCAGTGACTGCTCACTGCTGACTTTTTTCACATATGAGAGGAAGGTGGGGTTCTTGGAAACCCAAATTAGACCGTTAGACCTAAATTAGACAGCATGTTGTAACAGGACCGAGACTAAAGGACCCCCCACCTCTCCACTTCTTGTCTGACGAACTGTCAGTTATTCCTCTGTCAGCGTCATGTTCTCATCATTTCTCATAGGTACCACATTCAGAGAGACTAACCCCAAGTCACTCATTGCTTAAAGCTTCAGAAGGATGGCCTCCTCCTACAAGTTATGGTTTCTCTGGTAGTTCTCTATCCGGAAGGCCAGACAGATTCAAGCACCACTGGCAACCATGGCAGCTCAAAACGCCATAGACTGATGAATTTTTACAATAAGCATATGATGCAAAGATAGCCAAAACTCATGATTTTAAGGAAATTTTCCAACCTGCTACTTATGAAAAAATCTGGATTATGTGGCAGTCATCAGAAGTTTAAATTTCATTTGTACTCATGGTTCTTTCTAATAAAAAATATATTTGAATGAATACTTCCTAATCGTATTCTGCAGAATGTTATTCTGTTAAAAAGAGAATGCAGAACCAAATACATTCAGAGAATGTAGCTGGTAACCACTTGTCAGGGCCTGGCCCTGCATATTAGAAGACCGCTGTGTCTAAAGAGTGTGAAGCAAAAAACAGCAACAGAACTCACACAAGCTTTCTTACTCTGGTGTCTTCCAAACTTTCAGCCACGGAATCTTTCCTGCCATTACCATTGCTATATAAAATCTAATGATTCTATGGATTTGTTTTGTATTCAAGTATTTCAAAACTGTAATTTAGTAGGAATTAGCAGAGACTTAGTTTATATGCCACTGTTGATTAAGTAGTCCAGGGTGCCCTAGAGATTCTGCACAGCTAATAAGATAACTGATGACCCTGCTGCTGTGAGTCTTTTGAGTAGCAAGGGTCAGTAGAAGTATTTTGGAATGGTGCTATGAAGCAGTCCCAAGTTGATTAAGAATTTCTAGCATGTCAAACACAGTAAAAACCTGAAGCTTCAGCAATACAGCTGAGTTGTGAGAAACTAGGCTTTCACCAAATGCTGTGATAAAAAAAAAGGTACAGGAAACAGCTACCGAAGTAATTATGACATTTACCAACATGCAATTTAATTTTCAAGCTGTATTTTAATAATGACATCTAGGTAGGAATTTTGAAATTCTGCATTTTATTGATTTATTTCCCAAGTAGGAGATTCAGGGGAAATATACAATGTGAAATAAGAAAACTTTTTTACTCAAAACCTTGGTTACACTCTGAATATTTACTTATAGAAGCAGGTTGGATACTTTTTAAAAAATATTTCATTGAATACTCAAAGTAATCAGATTAAGTCTTGATTAAATTTTAAGCTATGTTTGCATCTGTCATTGATTATATAGAATTAATTTTACATACGGGATGAGACAGGAATCAAACTCCATTTTTTATTGAACACTGAATATCTACAAGATAACTTTTTAGGACAGTTGCAAAAAGTTCAGGTGAAGACAAACTTTTCAACACAGGGTTCTGGCGAAAACACTTGGATACTCATAGGAAAAGTTAAACTTTATCCTAAACATTATATATCAAAATTAACCCCCACTAGATTATGGGCTCAAGTGAAATAAAAAATTCATCGAAAAGAAAAGCAACTGAGAACATTTGGTACCTTGAGCTATAGAAGGTGGTCTTAGACTTGACAGTACAGCATTTCTAATTGAAGGAACAACTATCCATCCAGATTTTTCTCTGAATTATACAATTTTCCAGAAAGAACTTGATGAGATCATGGCTGCTTCAGATGTGTAAAATATCATCACAATAAGTACATTATGTTAAATAGTAAGAAAACATAATGCTAATGAAAATATAAATGTTAAATGTAAGAAAATATAATGAGTGTGCAAAACTCAACAACAAATGTATAAACAATTTTATAATGTAGGGATACCTGGCAGATATTTCACTGAGGGATTCCTAGAGATGGCCAAGTGTCACATGGAATAATTTCAGATTTCTAGTAAGCACCAAGAAAATGTAAACTAAAGTCACAACATTCAAACACAATACATTTACCAGAAGAGATAAAAAACAAAACAATAACAACAGATGCTGGTGACAATACAGGGAAACAGGAATGCACATTGCAAGACAATGAAACATCCACTTTGGAAAATTATTTGGTAGTTTGTTATAAAATGAAATATGCAGCTAACATAAAAACCATCAATTATCCATTGTGATATTTATCTTAGAGACATGAAAATTCATAAAAAATTTGGTGTAGGAATGTCTCTTCTGGCTTACTTAGAAAAGTCATAAACTGAAAATAATTCAGCTGCCTTTTGATGTGTTAACAGTTGAATCGCGGTGCATCCCTACCATGGAATTCTACTGGGCAACAAAGAGGAGTGTAGGAACTTTAAGGGCTTTAGAGCTTCAGGGGAAAAAAGAGGTCACTCCAAGTGATAATCTATATGTGCCATCGATAACAGGACAAAATTACAAAGTAGGCTAGATAATGTTTGTTGAAGAGTATGGAGGGAAGAGGGAGATGGTGACTGGGCACAACTCTGAAAGTGTGTTACAGTGGACTCTCATGGTGAAACCACCCTTCCCTCACAGTGATGACTGCTTCACAAATGTGCATCTGGAAGACGTTGCATGGAACTAAGTGCGCTTGCACAAACTCAAGGCCACACATGCGAATCTAGTCTGAGCTGAGTAGATTCAGAGCATGGTATTAATGCCACTTTCCCAATGGGATATTGTCTTATCATTATTCAACATATTTTCATCAGAGGAAATCACATGAAGTATAGATGAGATCACTCTGTTACTTCTTACAACCCCAACTGGAATTACATTTACCTCAAAACTTGATTAATTTTGTCTGAAATAGATGATTCCACAGGGAAGCAAGGCTGTCTCATTCATGAGTTTGGTTAAAATGATAAACGAAAGCCACGGAGAAAGAGTATTCCTGTTAGCAGTCAGGCAAGAGTTCTTTAGCCCAAACTGAGAAATGAATGCTGAAGCAATAAGTAATTCCATCTCCACACAGTTTTGGTAGGAATGATGGTCAAGCACACGGGAGAGAGTACATACGTGGGTGTCCCGGAATGGTGCTAGGTAAAGGTTTTATAGCACTGATACTCCCCTAAGCAGACACACAGCGTCTGCATTTGGCCCAGGTTTTCTGCATAGGTCCCACCTGTCTTTTGCTCTCAGCAGTAAGGTTTTCACGTGGCAAGGTGATCCTCCCTTGACCACTGCATCAGCTCGCAGAAGCAGGCAGAGCTGCTCACTGCCTCCTCTGCAGGAAGGTCCCACTCGAGCCCTCTGCTGGTGGGGTGCTTGTGAACTGCCACGCAAGGACCTGTGGAACCCAGAGCAGTGTGCATCAGGAAGAGAACACTGACAAGATTACGAGGACTCCTGAGCTCTGCATCCCTCTGAAGACAGAATAAAATATATTTCACGTTATTAAGACATTTAATACAGCACAGAAACAGTCCCATACAGTCCAGTCACCTCAGTGGAGCTTGCAAGTCTTTCTAACCTGTGATTAAGAATAAGGATTTCCAATGCTAAAAAGTTCCCGCTGGTTTTCTACTGGCCGTCAGGCAAAGTCCAGTTATCTTTGATGTGGTCTCTAAGGCCCCGTGTGAAGAGGCTTCCGTGGACATGCTGAACCCATCATCCTCCACTCTTTCCAAGAGTTTTCTATTATGTTCACCAAACTACTCCTAAATGCAGTAGCTCAAGATAGGTTGCAATCTACAGTTTCCATAGAAATCTCTCCAAGACTTCAATCAAAGTGGCAGCAGAGGCTCCAGCAGGGAGCAGTCTGCTTCCAAGCTCCCTTCATTGGTCGGCTGTTGGGAAGCCTCAGTCTTACAAGGCCATTGGAGGGACAACTGCAATTTTTTTCTGGCTGTTGGCATAGAGCTAACTTCAGTTTCTTACCACAAAGACCACTCCAACATGCTGGCAAGACTGAAAAGGCAGAGACCGAGAATGAGTTACCAGGACAAAAGTCACAGTCTTCATAACTTAACAATCAATTAGCATCTCTTCAGTAGCGCTGATTTCACTAGGTAAGAGCTAGTTATTCCAAGGGAAGGCATTGTGTACGATCCTATGTAACAAAGGAATGACAGCCTCGGAGGGGCTGTTAGAGCCAGCCTGCCACTGCTGTCCTGTGGCCACTCCGTACCTGGTCCAAGATTATTTTAAACTCAACTCCTTGCCTTCTGGTAGATGGCTAGACAGTCCAAGTTCACTGGAGAGAAGTTCAGAGGCTGTGGAGGCAGGAACTGGGAAGAGGGCACCTTGTGGGCTGGAGCTGCTGACCCACCAAGTGCTGGGTGCAGGCCCTGCACAGTGACATTAGGCTGGACGGAAGCAGAGTGGGAAAGTCAGCATAAGTGCAACCGCAAGGAGATAATAAAACAGGAAAGTGAGTGCTTGTGAGTTTTTTCTGTGACTCAGCCACCGTGGCTTTGTTTTCACGAGAAGGCAGTTTCACAGTATGATTTGCGTGATATTGTGACTCTCATGTTTTCCATAATGAAATCCAACATCCAGAGAGATGGATCGCATTGTAGAAAAGCAACTTGAAATCAGTTTTCATTGTGAGTATTGTCATTCCACTTTCTCATACTGTTTTCTGAGTTTCAAGGCATCAAAGGAGCTGTGGACCTCTTAGTGGGGCAGTGGGCCAGGCCCCTGCACCCCACTGAGCTGCTGGAGAACAAGACTCTCCTTTGCCTTGTGCTGCTCCCTAGTGGTTAGTAGTGTAATTACATCTACATCTACATCATCTACACCTACACCTACACCTACATCTACTAGGAAGAGGGTTTACAAGAAGGAAGGAGGCAGAAGTCTGAAGGAACAGAGCATCAGTAGTCTAAAGAAAAAAGAATTTGGAAAGAAGAGAGACAGAGAGAGAAAGAAAGAGGACGAGGGAGAAGGAGATGGAGAGGGAGAGGTACAGAGACTGACAGGGAGAGAGGGAGGCAGGGAAGGGAGGGAATAAAAACGCAAGAACAAAAAGAAGTAGTTCAGGAAGGAAACAAATTTTATGTATATGGGGGGGCGGTAGGGTGGGTAGGGCTATGGGAAAAAATGAGAATTAAGTTGTGTCTTATACTGGTACAAATCTCCATTATGGAGTGCAATCATGATGTGTATATTTAATGTACCAATAAAGATAATTTAAAAAAAAAAGATAAAAAACAAAAAAACAAAAAAACAAAAACAAAAAAAAGAAGTAGTTCAGATCAGATACTGATATGTATCAGTTATGTTTGTCCAGGCTTGCTTAGGGTAAAATTGGTTCAGAAATTAGAAGGTAACTATTTTTTTTATTTTTTTAACTATTTTTTTAATTAAATCTTTATTGGTACATTATGAATACACATCATGATCACATTCAACACTGAGAGTTTGTACCAGAATATTACATGACTTGATTCACATTTTTTCCCCTTTCTGCCTTTCCCCTGGATTTGAAAAACTATATGAAAATTGATAGAAAAGCCAAGTGTTTGCTTGGCAGGCAGGCACCTGTCCTAAAAGCATATCCATTATGACTTAATTCTATGACAGTAGCTACAAATATAAATCATAAAATAAAACAAATATCATTTTAGGCACTTTCTTTTATCTTATTCTTAAAGAAATCTGTGAGGTAGTATTCTTATTATTTCCTTTTAAAAGAAGAAGAAGTAGAGACTAGAGAAAGAGGTCTTTCTCTCAGCTCAGATTGGCTGTTGTGAATGCCAGGGACCACCTCGGACCGTCTGCCCCCAGGCTCTGGATGTGTCTGTCCTCTTACACCTCGTACCACTGGTTCTCCCCCAGGTGGCCTTCTGCGTGCCCTGCATTCTTCTTGTCTTGGTAATTATTCGCATCTTCCTCATAAGTACAATGCAAGCCAACACACGTGAACACTCCCATGCTGACCTCTACCATCTTACTCTCCACACACATCTGATACATTCTGAGGCTATGAGGCCCGCCTGGGCCAGGAAACAGGCTTTCAATGAATGTGAAATCCTGAGGGGGTGGGGCGGGACATGTAACCACAAGTTGACGACCCTGTGTTTCCCCCGAGGAGTTTCCCTAGGTCCACACTGATTGCTGGGCTCTTGAGGAACACGGCCCCCAGCCCACCAAGGACTCACTGCTGACGCCGACTCTAGGTAGAACCAGAGTCTGCGATGAAGCAGAGAATGAAGGCAGAGCAGCAAAGGGCAGCTTGGAAGGAAGCACCAGGGATGCTTTCTCATTGTTTTTCCTGTCTTGTCTGCAGTTCATTGTGTTCTTGAAAATGTTACTTTTCCAGGACCTAATGAATGATACATCAAGGCCTGCCATGAAAGTGTAGGGAGAAACTTTATGGTATGACTCATGAGCAGTGCTGAATTACAGATCTTTTCTCATTAGTCTGATTAAAAACCTGAGCTCATTACGGCTCAGGAAGTGATTTAGTTTCAATGCCTTTGGGTTATGTTCCTTTTTGTATTTTCCAGGAGCACATATTTTGGCTAAGAATTCATTTTCTATTTTAAATGGTTCTACATCTCAATTCTTAAATGTGTTCATTATCATATCACTCAGACCTATAAATGTTCTTTTTATATTCCTAAGAACTATTTTTTATAAGCAAAATGATTTTGATTTTATCACAGGTAGCATTTTTTTTTCACAAATATGACTCATCAAGAAACTTTTGACATTTCTAAACTTATAAAAAAAAAAAAAGATTCCACAAGATTGTGGAAAGAGAATATTGACTTTCATTTTTTTTATTTTGTAAAATTTCAAAAATACATGACCTGTGTTTATGCTCATTGGAATCTTAAAATCTTTAGCACTAGCTAAAGACTGTAGCATGTGGCCTTCAGCAGCCATATCTCTCACCAAAGCCGTTACTCTTTGTGGTCTAAGCACAGCGATCATATGTCAGTTGCTTGGATGGACGGATGTATCGTCTACCAGCGAGTCTTCTTATGGAGATTCTGTCTCCTTCACCGCTTCACCCACTTAATTCCTTCTCATCCTTTCTATTTCAGTTGGTTTCATTTCTTAGGGAATAATTCCTCTGACCTCATGATCTGGGTCATGCTCTCTATCACACACTTTCGATTTACCAAGGACACCTCCTCTAAAGATCTGCACCATTGTTACAACTTCTATTTCTCCCCATAAATATTTGTTGATTATCTGTCCCTCACACTACGTTTAAAATAATTAAGGGATTCCTTTTATAAAATTGCTTTATACTCACTATAGGAACTTTATTAATCATTACTGTGGCCCCAGCACTCCGGAAGCTGAGGCAGGAGGATTGCCATGGATTCAAAGCCAGCTTGGGCTGCATAGTAAATTTAAGTCCAGTTTAAACTACACAGCAAGATCCTGTCTAAAAAAAAAAAAAAAAAAAAAACCAAGATTTTTATAAAAGGATAAAATAATTTAAGCAATTGAATTTGGAAAAATATTAAGGATAGCAATAAGTTAGAGAAAATTACCATGGCTTAGATTAATTTGCTTGGCTAATTTTGGAACAAATGCTAAGTATCAGTCTTTGGGCTAGCCACTGGTGCCATGCAACTGTTTCAACAGAATCCCTTAATTGTAAGATTCTAATGAGCCTAAACAGAGGTCATGTATTTTTGAAATTTTACAAAATAAAGCTATGTTAATGTTTAGTATTTTTAAAAGGCAATTTTGTCTCCAATGTAGAGATGATGGAACTAAAATAGCAAGAGGGGACTTCTAGACATCAGTTGAGCGTGTTCTGGAGATCTTGTGCCCGTATCTGCCTCAAGTTATGGCAGCTGCCGTTTTCGGATATGTAGAAAACTCAGGAGTGGTTAACAGCAGATCACTTCCAAGAGACCACTTCTAAAAATATCCTAAAGCTCACAGAGTTTGATACCAGCAGAAGGAATTCACTTAACAATGCATAGAAAATGTGCAGCCATTTGAGTACAGTCAGTCGCGATGGGAATAACTTCCACAATATGTACACAGGGTTTGAGGGTTTCTGAAAGAAGAGCTTCCTGAACGAACACAGGGACCAACTGAAAGCCCAGAGTAATTTTTTAAAGGTTAATAAGGAAGCAATTGTCAGTGTGTTTCCTACTGTGTCATGTGAGATCACCCTGCCTGGCCATGTGTAGTCTGTCTTCAGGGAAGTAGGTTCCAGTGGAGAAGAGGAGCCCTTCACTTGATGATTTCCGCTTGCCCACGTGCACTGAGCTGGCTGCTGAGTCTGACTGGCTCCCTTACAGTGGGGGTACACAGCACAAGAAAACAGAGCTTGGCTGAAACGAGCATGCTGATAAGGTATACAGTTGTATTTAACAGAATTTATTAGTGCATGACATTGTTTATCTTGAAATTTAACTTTGCAGTTATTCTTTCCTCCTCAGAAGAGTGATCCCTTGTGAAGAGATGGGACAAAACTGAATGTGGAGTGTGAAGCAAGTACCCTTCCCTTACCTCTGATCTGGCTTCAGATCCATTCCTCTAGAGACAGTATCCTCATCTGTAAGATCGACATCCACAGCCTTACACGTGCAGTCAGTAGTCTTATTGGAAAATTATCGTTGTGATTCCTCTGGTAGCCAGATGCAAAAATAAATATAAACAATTCAAGTCAGTGTTTAGGAATGAGTGTGCAGAGGGGACTCCACTAACAGACAGATCTAGTTCTGCCTCTAGCTGGGGGACAGTGAGCACTAACATAAACATTGGAATTCTGACTTTTAAACTACAAATTCAGGGTAATTTCAACTTCAAATAAATGTCAATAAATATTGTGTGAATAAATATAGCTATAGTTCATATAATTATGCTTGGTGGAATAAGGCTTTTCATAAATTATGGCCATTATTAGTAAATATTTATTTATCTCTCACGGCTCTGACAATCTTATCTGAGATTTCTAGACAGATTCCTTTCCCGTGCCTACAAACAGTGCTCAGATCCTGATGCTGCGCCGTTCCACACAGTAAACCTGCTGCATCCTCTGTCTCATCTGCTCAGCGATCAGCCATTTTTGCCATGGTGTAAAACAGGAACATTCTCCCTAAACTTGTGGTATGGTCACAAATCTGAAGGTCTCAACTTTGGAACATATATTGGGGACACAAAATGAGTGCTGCATGTTGATGTCAGCATCATGCTTAGGAGGACTTTGATGAGTGTATCATACAATTTTCCTCTGGTAAGCAGTCAGAAAGGCCCAAGAACATCACCAAATGATGGCAAAGTAAAACCCCATCAACTGCTGGTGTGCTTTTCTGTGATCTGCCATACATCATCCTTGCCTGGCGCGAGCTGCACACCAGCTATCTGGCAAGCAGTGCTCTCACTCATGAAGACAAACAGGTGCAGCAGCTGATTCCACAGGGAGGGCAAAGATTAATGAAGTGTGTGCGTAAATTCTAGGAATAGGAAAGGCAACAGTCAGACTTTTAATAATGCCTTAATCAACACTGATGCAATGCGTTAACTAACCCTCAGCAGCATCTTGTGATTCATTTGTCAATCTTCTCAAAGGCAGATGTTCAACTTTACCAAAAAACATCCCTCTTTGTCAGATGGTGAGGAATGGAGATCCACAACTACAAGCCGTCACTCTACTTATCTTAGAGAAAGTTGTGAGAGCAGAAAAACAGATCACAGAATGGTCAAAACATAAATAAATTAGTTGGAGTTATACCAGTCTTCCTGCTCCTGCACTATACCAAGTTATGTGTGGAACTTCCCAAGCGTTTACCTACCTGATGTGCTACACTGCCTCTCTTTCTTTACATCTTTTCTACTCCAGAATAAATGTTTGCACTGTTTTCTCGTGGTCTAAAGCCAGGTCTGATGGTACTATGTCCTTACATGCTTACCCACTCTTCTTTGGTCACATGTGCTCACTCTGGTGTCACCCATTTAGTTCTGTTTAAACACTGCTCATAACCTCTTATCAATACTCACTCAGTGTATCTAGAAACCTCCCTAGGGAGTCTCGGGGTTCACAGTGCATGTGGCTACTCGGTGTCCTCCTAGTCTAGCACAGTTGTTGATGCCAGGGTACCCTCAAATCATTTTTGTGACATAAGAAGTAAAAATTAATAGATTATAACATATTAAAACCCTTGATGTAAATCAGTATTATTCTTTTATATCTAAAATGTTCAATCACCCACAGAAATAATAAAAATCATTTTTCAAAGAGATATTATCTCTCCACAATATCTAAATAAGGCAAAACAGTGTTGGCTACTGAGATGTAATCTCATCCACACAGCTCAGGACTAGGACCTCCTTTCATTCTGCCCAGCATGACAAATCATTTTGGCTGTCTAAGGGCCAAAACTTCTGCTTAAGAGCTATAATTAAGCAAGGGTAAGAGAGCAGCACCAGATGTTAGGACAGAGAGTTACACTCTCAGCACATTTCACATTGCTCTCTGCCAAAAATAATTACTGTTTTCTTTGTGAGGTCACCTGCTCTTACTTATTTATTTGTTTACACATTTTCAGTTTTCAGTTTTAACTTTATTGTATCAATGACATGAAGCATCCACAATGTATTTTACCTGCTTCGATCCAGCTCCTGTCTATGATGTTTGAGAGTTTGTTCAGTGATTTTCACTCATCTATTTACTTCTGGAGGACTGGAGTAAAGTTTTTTCATTTATGTAACCCTTCAGAGGATCTAGCACATAGTAGGCCTTCAGTAAATTATTGTGAATTAAAACAGATCAATCATTAAACAAGGGCTTTAAAAGCCCTAAACAAGGGCTTTCAGTTCTGGGGGCCTTTAGCGGTCGTGATGACTGAGTTTCTGTAGAAATGTTTTCTTCTGGTCAAGGATAACGAATTTATTTTCAAACCCAGCTGGGCACATGACAAAGGCTTCCAATGCTGAGCTGTGCCCAGAGCCTCCACTTTTTCTGTCATACCTGAACTGAACTTCTAAGGAACCCAGTGTTCAAGGACGAGGTTGCTCGGTAGCTTCCTTGACTAAATGGAATGCCCAAGGCAAGGCAGATATTCCAAAGCGTGTTCCCCCCAGGCACAGATACTTCTCCTCCTCTTATACTTCTCTTCCTCTTTGAAAACACGCAGAACAGTAGCTTTCCCCTTTCAACTCTGGAAACCCTTTTGCCAGGAGGTGACATTTCATAGCACAACATTACTGTGTCATGTGTGTTGAGACTTGAAGAACGAATCCATGGGCTATTTAGAAAACCCTGTTTTGGATTTTCTTAATTTGAATAATTATGGAACTTGGTAAATTACCACCCCTGTGAGGTTGGGCATTGCTTCGAGGTTTGAAGTTGGAAACTGACCGTGTAGGTTGTGTTTACTTCCTTATGCTTTCAAGTTTCTCCCTCTGTGAGATTCTGGTGACCACAAGTTCACAAGTCCAATCACAAGTTACTTAAACCATCTCTTTTATTTTCTTAATAGAAGAGAACCTCGAGGATGAAATATTTGCTGTATATACCTTCATCTGTCAGTTTCTAAATGCACTGTAGCGGATGTGCAGGAAGTCTGTAATGAGGGCTTGCTGTTGGAAGCCATTGTGACTGTGCACATACATCTGTATTTCTGTCTGCAATCATATACTCATGAGCACACACATGAATCCTTATAAGTCTAATGGAAATTCCTGAAAGCAAATTATTCTGTAATTTGTAATTACAGAAATTTATTTCTGTAATTATTCTGTATTATTCTGTATTCTATTTATGTATTTATTTATTTTTGAGACAGGGCCTTCCTTATGTAGTTCAGACTGGCCCTGAGCTCAGCCTTGAACTCACAGCAGTACTCCTGCCTCTGCCTCCCCAGTGCTGGGATTACAGGCGTAAGCCACCTCGCCCGGCACTATGGTATGTGGTTCTGATTGCTGATGGGTGTGAGCCCTTAGCCCATCTTTGTTGTATGTGGCTACTGGGGATCAAACCTAGGCCCTTGCACTTTCAGGGCAGGCACTGGAACCACTGAGCTAAATCCCTGGCCCTATCGCTAACTCTTTATAAACACATTCTGACAGACATCTTCTATTTTAAATTGTGACTAACAGAAACACTTCCATTCCTTAGTCAGTTCTATGGAACTAAAAATTAGAGACCCATTTTGATATTTTGGTGCTATAAGAGAGCAATAGTATTTCTTGTGCAGAGAAGACTCCTACAGTGGGGAAGAGCATGGTTGTAATGACAGCCCGGCATTAGGCAGAATCTCCTGACCAATCAGATATGATACGAAGAGAAAGCAGAGCTGTTAGTTATTTTGGAATGGAGGTGTCACTTGTGAAGATGAAAGGAGGGCAGGGAGCCTGGTGCTTTATCACTATTTAATTCTTTGTACAAGTTTAGTTGCCTCACAGGTGTCTAAGTGAGGGATGCTGACTAGGTTGTTGGGTTTGACCATCAGAAAAAGGATTCCCACAAAAGATGGAAAGCTACTGGCAGAAGGCTATTCCGAAGATGGAGTCCCACATCTCGCACCTGTTGTAGGTCATACCTCATTGCTGTTACTGTCACCACACAGCTCACAGCTGTCATCTCTGTCTTCATCCCTGGTCCCAGCAAGTGTCTCCAGTTTTCTCCCGTGAGGCCCGTGAATCAAAACTCACTTTGGAGAGAAGATCTAGAGCAGAGGTTTCGGTGTTCAAAATTATTTCTGTTTAGATAATTAAGATAATGCAGAGACAGAGGTGAACGAGTGAAGCCAAGTGGAGAAATTCTGTAAAATACAGCTGGCAAAAGAAAGATTTGGGGGTTGATTAAAATATTTTCAAGCCTAAAGGTTTTCTGAACCCATTTGCAAACCTGATTGAGAATAGTTGGAATAAATTAAAGCTAAACAAGAATATAAACCCTTTCATGTCCCAGGGAGAGACAGTTTGAGTAATTAAGGGCAGGTCTGCACTTTATTTCATTAGCATAATATTTGCATTCCATGTTAGAGCTGAGTTAATCTGACAGTTGTTTTTCCTGCTCTCAAGTTCCTCTCTTAGTCGCAGATACTGCAGAACCCTCATGTAATAACAAGCTTTCAGCAAAACAGGCCAGTGAGGCACCACTGAGAGCGGGACCATCGGCCTCGGTTTCCCACGAGTCTTGTCTACATGTCTTCCTCGTTCATTTTAAGATATAGTTTTAAAAATACACTATTATTATTCACAGTAATATTTTATCTTAATTATTTGTTTTGTACTGTGCCATGTGCCAAACTAAGCACTTTGGGGGATATTATTTTATTTAATATTAATGATGGCCTTATATGGAAGCCACTTTCCCCATTTTATCAGTGAAGATGCTAAAAATACAGGAGTCGAGGGCAAGAATCCTCGAGGAGTGTCTGGATCAGCGTGGGCCTGGAGTAGCGTGAGCTTCTCTTGCTAATGACTTGTGGGAATCGGGCGCAGATGGAACTGTCTCCTGCAAGGCTGCTGCATCATTTCCACAGCTTCGACCCACTGCTCAGAAGCTGAACTCGCTTCCCAGAACGCGCCTCACACAGTACAGTCGAGGAAGAGCAGCCCAGCACGGCGCATGGATGTCGAGCGTCCGCTGCAAGTTCCTTCCGGGTCCTAGCCTGTTTTTAGAGCCTATTTCCCAGACCAAAATGAAGACTGAAATTTCAGCCCCCGTGCCCAGTTCTAAGAATCAAATCCACAGGCTTTCCCGATGGCTGGTGAACCTTGGACCTTCCTCCCACCCTTTGCTCCTCTGTCTGTAGATTAATTATCATACATCAGGTGTGGAGGAGGGAGTCGTGGCCTCTTCCGCGCTCACTCCCACCCCCGTCCACACTTTATCTTTCTCACTTACATTGTCACCCCAGCCATTTATTATTTGCTGAGTGACCTTTAAGTCTACCTTCTTTCCTCTTTGCCATAGACTTTTTACATCTCCTCTCTAACAGTAAATCTTCCAGCAATGAAGCCCAGTGATGGTTTTCTTTCCAAGGCCGAGAAACTTCCACACTTATCTCATAAACCAAACACAAACATTTTCCTTAATCAAAGTGCCTGTAGAAGTCATTAATTTGTTTTCTGTACAATTTTCCCCTCTACAATTCCATGTCATACAAATTGGTGATTTTAGAGTATAACCCTAGATTTTCTCTGGTTTCCTTAAAACTTCTTGCTTGCCTGCTAAAGAACTAACGAAAGCAGACCGCCCAGTGGGTCTAATTTTCCCCCTCATCACTGACTGGCCCTACTTCCCTGTCGGAAGTTACCAAATCTTATCAGTCTTTCACTTGTTTCACCACCTATAAAACAGTCTTGTACAGTGTTCTTGAATGCTACTATCATTATGAAGACGGTCAGAAAGAAAGAGATGTGCCTGCAAGTGTAAGTTCTTCTAAAGTGTGAGCCTGTGTGGGAAGCAGATTTTAATAGCGTGTGGATTCTTAGTACAATTGTTGTGACCAACTGTATTTCACTTCTAATTCAGTATTCTTTCATTTACTCACACTGGAATCAGGGAATCTAAAACCTCAGGCCATGATAGTTGTACTATGAGGAGAGAGGTTTCTCAGTTTAGTAGGACATTTGCATATTTTTCTGGTCTATTCCATAGAGTTATGCCTCTCTGGAAATACTGATGGAGGAACACTCATCACAGAGCACTCCAGATGAAGCCCAGGGAAGCTGGACTTAAATGTGACACCTGTCCGGCCTGCCTGACAGAGTGGAGGAGGCCCGGGCCTTTCTAGATTCATCCCTGGAAGCATCCCCATTAACTGTCTGAGACAGAACAAAGAGACAGGAAATAATGCTTCCTCCCATCCTCCGGACTTCCTTTCACATAACTTAGGGTTCTGATCACCTCTTCCATGTAATCATTTATAATATTAGGAACCTGTCATCCAGAGATTCTCATCATCTTGTAATTATTTTCTAACTGCTTTGATCTCTCAAAATCAACCCATGCCATTCTTAGTGTCTCCCTCTTCTCAATCAAAAATAATAGTGTCAATTTTCTAGTTTTTAGCCCACTTTTACATGTCTATCTATGAAGCCATTGTGATAAATCTACTTCTTTATTGTCTATCACTTGAGATGTTGCAATTAAAACTCTCTTAAATACTCTCAATGCAATTCTCTTTTCTAAATTGTCAAAAATAATTTTTCCTAAAACAGGATTGATCACCCTTGGAAAAGTATTCACTACTGACTTTGCCTTTGGAAAGAGTTTTAGTTTTCTTATTAGTCGGGAAGGTCCTTTGCAGTCTGGCTCAGTATAATAATCTGTCCTTGGTAATATTACATAACCATCACTAAAGAGTCTCTGAGCTGGATTCAGAATACCTGCAATCATGGATGTGCACATCTTTTTTGTTTATTGTTTTCTCAGCCTTTATAATATACAAGATCCATAGGTCATTATCAAAACAACATGATAATCTTGAACCAAAAAAATAGCACCAACAGTGCATCAGAATATGAAAGTGATCGTGGTAACTATTGGGTGGTACTCCCATTCCAGAAGAAAATAAGGTCCACGCTAGTTGCTTGAGGTAAATTGTATAGTGTGAATGGCTTTTTATACCTCAATCAAGTATTCTTTTTGAATTTTGTGATTTTTGTGGTGGAAAACATTTTAAATTTATTTGACTATCAGGTAAAATTGTTACCAAGCACAAGAAATTTCTATGAGTGCCTCTTGATAATAAAAGGGAACTTCTTAGCTTTAGCGAATTATTTGGCTTCCAGAATTGTTAGATAAAATTTCAAAGAAAAGAATAGTGTGTTGGGCTGCTTCTGTGAGAACTTCTTGGGTGAATACATTTGCAAAGAGTTATGAAAACATTCATTAGAAGTGAATCAGAGTGTACTTTCTTCAAATAATTTTCCATTCAAATCACACTTAATTCATAGTTTATACATTCAAGGCCAAATAATGACCTGATCCACATTCCATGAAGAGAACCAGCAGTTTATAAGATGCTTCAGGCTTCCTGAAAGGCGAATCTATTATGTCTACACATCCGATAGCGAGGAAAGTCAAACGCTGAGTCTGTCAGGATGACTTTGATATCTCATAAACAAAGATCCTCGTGAACGTTGACTCATTTTCAGTCCATGTGATCTTAGGGAAGAAAAATTTTGTTTGGGTCTCGGGATCTCAGACATGCAATCCTGAGATTTCATTCCAACATTTTTTCATTTTTGTAGTGGAAATATTTTTATTCTTCAGATTTCAGCCTCATTAAATTTGCAAGCTACGAAGACACATAAATAGCATTTAGAGTGTTTCTGTGAGACAGTCTCAGTAATTTAGAGAGGCTTTCACCAATTTACCATTCCGCAGTGTCTAAAGTGGGAAATTCACCCCTATGCAGATCATCTAACTGCTAGTGTTGAGTCCCACTGAGAACAGACTCTTCAATATGTTTTTAAATGGAGAGAACATATTTTCTGAAAAGATTTAAACCATGATTCAATGCTTCTGTAAAGTTATTTGTTTTGGGGGAAGTGCCATCTTACTTATATATAACTAACATATTATCACTTAGATATAGTCGCTTATATAATTACTTACAAAAAACTACTTACACATAACTAACACAACAGAAAGTTTTAACAGAAATTATGACAAAGGAAGTGGATTATTTAGATTTTTCCATTGCTGGAGTATTTTTCTGAGACTGAAAATTGCTTCTGTTATCAGATGTATTTAAAGTCTTTTAGGCCACAAGAAAAGTAAGAAGCAGCTGAGAGAGCCACTGAAGGAGGCATATGTCTTACAATATCCGATTGAATTATAATCACACCGTGCTATTGTTTGTGCAGAACTTCTCAGATGAAATGCAAGTTGTGGATCTGAACCCAGAAAGAAGCACA
Organism: Petromus typicus; assembly: GCA_004026965.1. Taxonomy (NCBI): domain Eukaryota; kingdom Metazoa; phylum Chordata; class Mammalia; order Rodentia; family Petromuridae; genus Petromus; species Petromus typicus. Next base: position 80,045 of record PVIR01001552.1, on the reverse strand, counting down.
GTGAAGGTAAACGTAATGAGTAAATATGCCCATGGCAAAAAATATAGATCGTTGCAGAATATTTAAGAACTTTTTCTTAGTATTTATTGAATAGGTTTGTCTAAGTAGGTGAGAAGTTTTGGTTTCTAACCCAGTCACTTCTTCCATAATCCAATCCATTAATATTTTAAAATTTTAATAAGAAAATCAGTCTTTCTTTTTCTAAATGTTCCTTGCCAGCCCCATTCTTTATAAGAATGAAAAATATTTAACTTTTATTTGTCTCCTTTCGTCTAAGAAAAGTGAAGTTTGTGGATGACTTTCCTGGGTGGGCCAAGAAAGTTGATGCCTTTTTCTTTTCTTTCAGTTGGTTTCACTGATACATTTTATGTACACATTTATGATCATAATCTTCTGGCTTTTTCTACCTGGATATAGACATGAGCATCTGAAAATAGATTTAAAAATTCAAGTGTTCTCATACTATTAATTCCAGTGGGGTAGGGAAGGGAGTGTTTCTCAGAATTCTCCAAATATAGCCTTGAAACCCAACAGACTGTCCCTAGCACACAGGGGTAGCGTGGGTGTGAGCAGTTTAACTTCAGGATCCACTAAATAGGAAGTGCTCCAGTGGACAGTACAAGTCATGGAGTGTTCCCTGATCACAGGTCAAGGGAATCTCCATCCTCATCAGCTTGCTGTGGTCACAGCAACCATGATGAGGCCATCAGAGCGTGCCCCAGCTCACCAGGAAGAATTCCCCTGTGACATTCTCAGGTCCTGGTAACAGTGCCAGATGGAGGTAAGGAGAACTTCTGATGTAGGTCTGAATGCAAAGACGTGAATGCATGATGGGATGAGAGAATCATCGGGTCCCCTTTGTACCATCAGAGTAGGGGTCATTTTTGTTTTGTAATGTTTTGGTTTCTGGTTGTTGTTATTTTGCTTTGTTCTTTAATAACACATTATCCTTTGGTTCAGCCTACCCTTCTAAAGACAGATACCTGGTTTAAATTGCAGGCATGGAACTCCTGACTTACCTGGCCTAGGGAATTCATCGGCCCTTCTAGAGTCAATGTTTCTGTCTGTCAGGTAAGGAAAGCGGGCTTACCAAGGGCATTTGTTTTTTGGGTTTTTTTTGTTTTTTTAGGTTTTTTGAGACAGGGTCTTGTTTTGTGGTTCAGGCTGGCCCTGAGCTCAGCCTCCAACTCACATCACAGCAATCCTCCTGCCTCTGCCTCCCGAGTGCTGGGATTACAGGCATGAGCCACCACACCCGGCACTGTGGTATGTGGTACTGATTGCTGCTGGGCGTGAGTCTCCACACCCAGTATTATATGTGGTTACCAGGGATTGAACCCAGGTCCTTGCACTTGCAAGACAGGCGCTGGAACCACTGAGCTAACTCCCCGGCCCCACCAAAGGCATTTGTTAGGAGGTGTGGACACAGCGATGACACCACTGTGTCTTGGTGTTTCATCATATTTTGTCGTAAAATAAACAAGTTTAAGCCCCTCTGTCTGGAGCAAATCGTCCCTGCAGATGTAGAGCTGGGGAAGTGGCCTTGTCTCTGATCTCTGGGCTGTCCACTCTCCTGTGAATGACTGTCCAATTTACATCCATGAGGTTTTCTTTCTGCTATTCATACTGTCATTATTTCCCCAACAGGCTCATCATTTGGACTTTTCCCATAATTTGGGGACATGCACATAAGTCACAGATGTAGTTTTGTAGTAGAGCTTTGTTGAACTTGGTGGCCTTTGATTTCATCAGGTTTTTAAACTGTGATAAATTGAATGAAGCATCTCTCTCTAGCCACAGGCCAAATCTCATTCGCACAATATCAGCCTCTTGATTTCATGCCATTCTAGAAAGCTATGCTGGAAAATAAAATCAATGGGCAGAACATTTGGAAGACTCATGGTCTTTCTCACGGATCTCAGTTTTCCAAGCCAAGCGAGGTGGTTCACACCTATAATCCTAGTGTTCGGAGAGCCTGAGGCATGAAAATCACCAGTTTGAACCCAGCTTGAACCAGGAATGATTTAGTGAGATCTTGACTCAAAAATGAACAGTACATGAGTGCGTTAAGGTGGTAGCTCAGTGTAAAAGTTCTGGATTCCCTCTTCAGAGCCACAAAACAGATGGAAAAACCGAGCCCACTGGCTACATGAAGTGGAGAGACTTCATGACTGGATGAACCAGGCCCACGCGGCCCTTGAAACTTCAGCAATGGCACCTTTTGGTTCGTAGCTTTTTCTGGGCTACCAGGTGTCTGCTGGGATAAAGGGACACATCCCGGGGCATGCATCCCTGCACTCTTATTCATCTCATGATAAATGACAGTAGCAAATGTGAAGAAGGGCCCACTCATGAAGCATCCATGACACACTCCTTTCTGCCATCCCACACCGCCCACCCTGACATTTCCTGGTCCAGACCGCCGAGCGTCTCTGCTCTGCATCCTGTGCTTTCCACACATTCTTTCAGGTCAGTGCACAGATGCTTTTATTTCTCTGAGTTTGAGAAAATAAATCAGACTCCCACACCCATCTATAAAAGATTATGCAAGGTCATGACAACAACAACTCTTTCTTCCTAGGCAGGCAAGGAATAATTTTACTTCTTACAGTGGATGCTATGTAGCCTTTGCTTTACAATATTTTTCAGGGTAAAAAATAAAGAAAAATAGATGGGGGCTGCATGGCCACTCACAGATTCAAAACAGCCTGCTGACATGACCTACCCATCACATCTATAGGTGGCTTTCAAGGTGTGTGCTGATGTCTTGCCCAGTCATTCATCATTCTGCCCGTGTGAAAGAACCATCTGAGTGACCTCATGGTTCTTTAATTGCCGGCCTGCACTCCTCCATATTACGGTTAAAATAATCAAGCTTGAGTCCTCAGCGTGAAAACTGTTTTTTGTTTCTTTATATGTAAATGTGGAAGAGGACCAGGAATTAACAATCTGGATGAAATGACACAAAGTTTGAGAAGTACTCCTGTAATTCCAGTATGCTTGGAAGGCTGAGGCAGGTTACAAGTTTGTAAAGTAGTGGGCAAAGTAGTGACTTAGCAAAATGCCTTGTAAAAAATGCAAAAATGAGTAGGGATGTAGCTCAGCACCATGCCTCAGAGTTCCTTCTTTTGTCACACACACACATGAGGAGATGGTCACCGGACAGAACGGACATAGACACTGAGCTCTTGTCAGCTTGTTGATCCTAGATATGTGTTTAACTTTCTTCTGCTTCAGTTTCTTCATCTAGAAAATGGCGTCACAATACTTAGAAGTTGCCATGGGAACTGAGTGAGAAAACAAATGTAACATGTTTTAGGCTGCCTCGTACACACTTACAGCTCAGTGTATCATTTTAATTTGATGCCTGGGCTTCTTGGGATTTTGTGATATTCCTCTAATGTAATACACTAGCTGGGAGATGAGAATTTTTATTGACTAAAATTTCTCTTAAGTCTCCAAATATGAATGCATCATAGATAGCAGTGATAATATATATGAATATCTAGTGGCCACAATAATGTGTGAAAGCCTCTATGTTAAATTATTGGCATAAATTATACTTTCAACTTACCTAAAATGTTTAAACCTGCTTTGACTCATTTCAGACACTGAATTTGATTGAAAGAAATCTCTTCTTAAATGAAGAGTTTAAATTCAAGTGCATGTCTGTGTAGCTCTCATTCATACCTTTAACTATTATTCCTTATTGCCTCCACAGCAATAGGACCATGGAAGATCAACACCCACCCTCAATTTCTAGGAAAATCATCCTTGTTCACTTGCTCCCTGAGCAAATTCAGAAAACAGAAACCAAGGTCAGCCTTGAAGGCCCATGACCACTTGGTGCAGGTTCACAGAACCCTGTGCAGAAAGCCCACTTTAACATTTCCCAATTACCACGTAGAAACTCTCCTTTCGACCTCATCCTCTAGGGCAACGGGGGCATGCTGGAAACATACAGGGGTAGCTCACAGGAAGTGCTGTTTCATCCTTTCTCTGTAGATGTGCACTCAACAACCTTCAACCCCACAAGGTTTCCTCTCAGGGGTTCTCATTCCACGGGGGTCCTCTTCTCTTTCTGGTGGAGTCTGGCTCACTCCATATCACCCTGTCCCCTAGAAGAGACAAGGTTACAATACCAGGAGTCTAATTTGAGCATACACAGGACTTCATCTCCAGGCAAAGCAAGAGGGCAGCCATGTGTGGCTTTGATCACCATGGGTCATTTAGTAGGTAGCTTGCCAAGGAGCCTTGCTCTATCCTTTCTCTAGGTAGCCAGTGCTGAATGCTGAGATTTCAGTGTTGAGTTCAGGGTGACCCACTGGCTGGGGGTTGAAATGTCATGTTTATGAAAAGGGCAAGGTGACTTGCCTAACTGGTAGGTTAGGCTCTGAATTTCCGTCTGGTTTCTTAGAATAAGTAAGCAGCATTGTAGAAATGATCAAGGAAGTACAAGAAAGTCCTGTTCAGAAAGGACCAAGGTGAAGTGAGGTAACCTTAACCTACTGAAAGGATTGTGCCAAGGGTATAGAACCAAGGCTTCTGGAGTTTAAAATGGTTTCAGTATAAATCACAGTTCTGCCAGTTATTAGCTATATGATATTTATTAAGTCACTATCTCTAAGTCTCAAAACTCAGGGTGATAATTAATGTAATCTTGAGCTCGAGACTAGACAATATAAGAAACTGTAGAGCAATTGTTTCCACGGTATAGGTCGTAGTGAATTCTGGGCACTCATAGCCCGAGCTAATATTTTTATTTCTATCTCTATGAACCGCAGGTAAGTTTCCTGCAGTGGTTTGATCAGAGGTCCCAGATCAGAAGAGACTGCTGAGAGGCACCCCCTTCTTCCCCATCACCCCACTCTAGGTCCCACCAAGAAAGTCACATCAGTCTCTTTTACTGCCTACTTGTCAAAGCAGACTCAATGGGATTATGCCTACCTATGTTAACCATTTCAGGAAGTACATTTCATCTGGAAGGAACCCTGGAGCCCCGGTGGAGCTGTCCACTGCCCTTAAAGTCATCACGTGAGCCTCCAAACCTCCTTCCCACCTTCTCATGAGTCTTCATTCATACACTTCTGCTAATGTTCCTTAAAACATGTAGGTCATATTTCCAAGGGACAGACAAAAGGCTTTTTACAGAAAACCATCTTCTTTTTCTTTCCTTCTACTCTCCAACACATTAAGTTAGATGAATTGGTTTTCTAGAGCAGGAAGAAGGTGTGATATGCCTTATTGAAAGATTGATAGGCTCACACAGTTGTTTGCATTTCAAAATGCAGTTTTACCAGAAATAAACACATGGGATATTGAGAGCATGACAAAGACAAGGAAGTCTATTCCTTTTCTTTATTAATCTTATTCAGTATGTAATATAATCAAAGTATTTGGTGAATGTTTAGATTTTTAAATGCTACAGTAAATAAAAATACTGCTATTAATCCTCCTCAAAGTACTCTCTTTCTCTTAGGACAAACTTACCCCATTGTTCTTGTGGGTATCTGAGTCAGTTCTGGAAGTTTCCTTTCGTGTTTTTATAAGATCTAATAAAAGTACAGTGAAGTCTCTGCCAGGTGCTGTCTAGGAGAAAGCCAGGCTGGTGCAATCACTGTGCTGTCTGCATCCACTGCATTCCCGGGACTTGGCACAGCAGGACTTCCAGCTTTTCCTCCAGATCAGAATAACCATACGAGATAAGCATTTTGAATTGATTCAGGACATCAAGGCAGCCAAGATAGCACAATTTAAAGACATTCAGGAAAGAAGACTCCCAGAACCACTGCAGAAAACAGCAGGAAGGAGGGATAAGTATGTCTGAGACAAGGGTGAGTATTTTGTGGGAAATTAATTGCAATGTGTTTCCACTGTAAAAATATTTCTAATTTAAACATTTACTGGGCATTGAAGATATCTCATAAAGACAGACTTCTGAGTGGAATAATACAGACTTCTGTATGTCATCTTGAAAAAATGCAAATGCAAAAGAAACATATAGGACTCCTATTAATAACTGACATGAAAACAATATCCTTTATTTGTCAATTTAGAGAATTTTTCTGAAGGCTAATTTTGGTACTGAAAATAAAGGGAAATTATTAGTTAAAATATACACTGCAAATGTTTCTGAAATCCAATTTAAAAATCAAGTTTAAACCCTTAAAAATAGTTAAGACTTGAGTTCCAGTTATTCTACATCTATAAGTGTTACATTAAGAAAGTGATAGAGAATCTGGACAGTGATCTTGTTCACCAAAATATCTCCTTATCCCATCTCTAAAAACCTTTGCAGGAGTGGTGGCACATGCCTAAATACAGCTCAGCCACAGCTGAGATGAAAACAGTGGTCGCTTGTGTTGTGTCCTTTGATGCCACATTGACTGAGGAGAGATACCCAAATGTGACCCTGAAACTCAAGTCAGAAGAAACTTGCCCAAAGAAGCAAAATCCAGGATGAAACCTGAAGTACAGGTATGACTGGGTGGAGTACAAGGGTGAGCGGAGTTGTACTGAGACGGACGGTCAGCTGCAAAACACTGGCTGGGGGGAAACCAAGCAGTCCAGCCACTTTGGGAAATACTATGGTGGTTTCTTATAAGGTTACACATATACTTTCTGAACATCGAATCTAGTAATTCTCCTTCAGTGTGAAATGATAACGTGTATTCATAGAAAATCATGTATGCTTCATTCTTAATAACTTCAAACTATATAAATATTCTTTAAATGTGAATGGAAGAACTGTACATCCATCAGTAGATCCCTGCTCAGCAAGCAGTACATAACAGCACATCAAAAGTGTGGGCACCGTTGTTGGTGGATCTCACAAGCATTGAGCTAATAAACACATTCACACTCAGGTGAGCCCATTTTGCATGATTCTGGCAGTAATATTTTTCTGAGGGACAAATAATAATATTTTTCTGAGGGAACCTGATCATTGGTGATAAGGCCTGCAGGGATGGGCAGTGGCTGACTGCAAAGGATCGTGGGGGACCAACGAGTGGGTGTCCCTGCTTGTCACATGACCTTATCTGTCATAGCCCACAAAATTATATGTAAAATATAGTTATAATGTTAAAGGGTAAATATTTATGTATATGACACAAAAAGTAAGTAAAAGAAAGATAGTACTCAGATGTGAGAAACAGTGCTATGATCATAGAGTAAGGAGCAGCGGGTGGTAAACTGCGATGCAAAGAAGTGGGGCAGGGAACCCTTGGCCGTCTGTAGACCTAGCTCAGGAACTCAGACTTTCTCTGTGAGGAAATGGTGAGCACTGGATGCTCTAACTTGGTTGCAAGTCATCTCGAGGGATTCTCAGCCACTAGAGTGAAGAAAGACTAATTGACAGGTCAGATAGAACGGAGCCAGACAGGTAGGAGACTCTGTTGGCTCAAATTAGAAAAAGGTGATGGGAATTGGTTTATTTTTAACAAATATATTTTGAGTGCCCGTTATGTTACATAGAGCTGGTCTCCTGGAGATAAAATGGCCAGCAAAAAATAAGTAAATAAATAAACAGCTTTCGGCCCTCTCGGAGTCCACAGTCTGCTGCCACAGAAGCATTCACATGGGTGGAGGCATACTGTTGTCATGGTAAATTCTAAGAAAAGGATGCAGAGCTGTTGGACACGGTTACCCCACCCCCCAGTCATCGCATGCTGGGACACCCATTTGTGAGGCTTCAAAGTACACTGAGATTTATATTTTCCTCAACACAGAGGTGATTTTATTTTTCCCAGCAGTCCAGGTCATCATTGCCACAATTCTGGATAGTGTTATAGAAGTGGAGGGAAATAACCTAGACATTTCCAGGAATATTTTATTCTTCTCGTCTTGTCATCTTGCTCCAGACTTTCTTGTGATTTCCATCTAGCATATGTGGAAAGAGGAGAATTAATGACAAGATAAATATTTATGTTAACATAGCAACTACTTAAAGCTTTTTTTTAAAAAATGTAACATGTTGGTAGTTGTATATTTTTTCCTTCTTTCTTCTTTGCTTGCTTGCTTGCTTGCTTTTTTCTTTGAGACAGGAACTCATCCTATGAACTCACTATGTAGCCCAGGCTGGCTTCAAACTTGAACTGACTGCCCTGCCTCAGCTTCCCAAGTTCTGAGATTATAGGTGTGTACCACCATTCCTGGCAATAAAGACTGATTCAAGATTTTATAGGATGCCTGATTGTTTTTTCTCTTTCTGTCACTGAGTTCCAGTGACTTCAATAAGAGTAGCTGAAAGTCTCCTCCTGTGTGTTATGATTTAGCCAATGGGTAATGGGTCTGATGCCACCCACATAACGGTGTTGGGTGAACAGGTACCAGGGTGCGGGTAGCATTGCATGTGGTCTTGTTTCATTCATACCAATGCAAAACAATCAACACTGATGTTATATTGAGGATACTTCTGTGACTGCCACTGTTTTAGCTGGAGGAGCTGTTCCCTTTGCCAGTGTCTTCCTGCACACAGAAGAGAAGAACTCCGACAAATACTCATTGTCTTCCTGAGGGAGCCATGCTGGCCAGAGAGAAGGCATGGACAGGACTGGAGACAGAGCAGGCTCAACAGGAGCACAGCAGCGAGGAGGCACGGTGGCATGCCAGGGCTCATGTGTGGTGCGTGTGGCCTGACCCAAGGCAGTGGAACTCATGCACAAACAGGGAGCGAGGCGTATGGGGACAGAAGACACAACCTCACACTGGGCCATCGCTTGTTTATGCTTCCTCACTCGAGAGCTCCAGGCCCTGGGTAGCTGTTCTCCCCAGAGCCCACTTGCTGGGTCTGGACACTGTGTCCTCCCTGCCCAGGGCCACGCGGGGATGGGCTGACAGGTCGGCCTGCCGTGTGGCACACTGTCAGCTTGCACACTAAAAGGAGGATGAGCCAGGAGGTAATTGTGTCTGGTTTTAGGTACAAATTACTTTATTTTAGTTTTGGGGAAAGTAAAATGAAGCAATTCAGAAAGAAGAAAGAATTCCGGAAAGAAATTCTATTCTTGCCAACCCAGCAGGGTGTACATTTCAACTGCCGAGAGGAAACAATATTAGATGTAATACTAGAGGCTCATTGGAAGCGGAAACAGGAGCCCTAATGTGAAGTGGGAGCCATTCATAAAATGACTCACAAACTTGCTTGCAAGAATTAAACCAAGTTTATGAAGAATAATCCTTGTTTGCATTCATTTTTAAAAATTTTTTTCATTTGAAGCAAGTAATGAACAGGAGTGTGACCTGTACCCAAGGTCATACTAGTCTTTTTCTGGGTTTTCAAACGAGGTCATGATTAAAGCAAGACACTGCCAAATCCTGCTCCTGACTAGGCCAGGAGTGACTGACAGAGCTAGGAAAAGCCACAGCCCTGCTCCCAGCCATACAAGGCGTGATAACAGAAAGACAGTTGGTGGCAGTTGATCCTCTAGGTAAATCAGAGCCAGATTTCTCTCTTCAAGGACATGAGGCAGCAGTTCAGCCAAGGATGCCAGCCAGGCTGCCTACAGAGACCTGCGTGATGAAAGGGTAATTCACAGAAGTCCCTTCCTCACCCCAAGCTCTACACACTTCCTGCTGGAAAACGCTGCAGTCAGACAGTGCTGACCAGATGAGTGTCATGCCATGCCAGGCCTGTGTCCTCCCCTGGGTTTCCAGTGCTCATGTGTCTCACCTCCGTTGGGGACAGAAAGAGCTCTGCAAGCAGAAGATGCCACCAAGGTTCCCCCACATGGAGCAAAATCAGCAGTATCTCCTCCTGATTCATTTATTGCAACTCCTGGCTATTACCTCCATGTGTCATGTGATGGGGCCAGTGAGCTGCATCGGATCACAGAGCTGTCATGCCTTCCTCACTCCCCTCCAGGGACAGAGGACATGGTGTCCTGCTCAGACATGGGTCTGCATTTCCTCTCTATACCTAGACTGCTGCAGCCCTACATTACTGCCCAGGGGAGTGGACCTATGCTCTCCGACTCCTAAAAGATGGTGCCTGCAGTGAAGGTTGAACTTTCAGAGGGAACATTGGATAACTCATTCTCTGGGGCATCCAACTCTAGTGTCCAGTGATGTCTCCCGAAAAATGGTCACTGTGAGCTGAGGCAGAGGCTTAATCTCTCATACTGGTTCTGTATTTGTGTTTCTACTCTTCCTTTCTCCTTCTTCAATACCCATCTCCACGTGTCTTCAGGAGAAAATTAATGCACTACTATTCTTCAGGGCAAAATTGGAAACTCATGGAAAGCAGTTAACAGTTGTAACGTGCAAATGTTTTGTGTGCTCAAAGCTGGGATATCTCATTCAACCATAATCAGAAGGACTAGTCAGGACATTCACATCTTTGTTTCACAGGTAGGAAAGCTGAGACATGCAGACATGAAATGAAAACATTCTCAAAGTTCACAAAGGTATAAAGTGATACACTTAGCATTCAGATTGATATTATGTAGCCCTAGAGTGTATGCTTAGTGACTTTTGCACGAAGTAGACTTCTTATAATGGTGTATTTCTCAGAGTTTGGGATAAATGTAGCTAAATATTTTTGTACTAATCAATGCTTTTATCTCATGCAGGAAGCTGGGATAAAGAACTGATGATAGCTGATTTTAGGGAAGAATAAAAATGGATAGAAGATAGATAGATAGATGGTAACTACTAACTACTAGATTGTAACTACTCTCCTTACAGTAGCTAGTTTTTACTTAGGTAGAGAAGAAAATTCCATCCACTATTCAGACTTTTAAAATAGAAATAGCATGTATGTACTATTATGGAATTAAAAACAGATTAATATGAAAAGAATACAGAGAAAACAATGACAGCAAAGAGACAAAGTTGATGCTATTATTAGTGATGAGCTAATAAGGATATAGAACGTACAGTATTTGTACTTCTCCCATCTTCTGAAAACTAAGTTTTCAGACACCAGCTACCAAACTAACTCAACTGTCAACTGATGTACTTATGTATTTATCAATTATTTATTTTTTCTTTTGTTCATAATATTTCAATGATATTTACTGTTTTGGAATTTATTCTCTATTTGAAAAACAGAAACAATAAAGATGAATAGCTGATAACAGTAATGGGGAACCTAAGGCATGTATGCTGCTGTGGTTTCTTTTAAGATTAAAGATGTTAGTGTATGAGTTGTTTTTTCTAAACTATAACCCCATTATTCAGGTTTAACCATAGGGCCGGCGTTTTGTGAAAAACAAATGGGCTTGGGATTGCAGATCGATGCTCACTGTCTAAACACTTAGCCATCATTGGCTTACAAGTTTTGTGTGATTAACTTGTTAATTAAAGATAAACCATGTAAGACTCAAACACAATTTTGTCTGCACTGTGGCTCAGCTGTTATTTGTTTTTACTAATTTTTAATAATTACTTTCTTAAAAAGATTAGGAAATACACAAATGTGCTGCTGGAACAGTGCTGATTTCTGCTGCTGATCTGATCACTATGTGTTTTCTTCTTTTCTTCTGTCTCCTCCTCCACTGAATTTTCCAAGACCTTTGGAGAGTCATGGTCCAATTTGCATTCCCACTTCTAAATATCACTCTCCCCTAACTACTTCCACACATAGTATATCTTCAAAGGGGGCTGACTTTTCTTTAAGTCTGTCCATTAGAACCTAGACTCTCTTTTAGTTCAATCGAATTTAGTTCAATTCAATCCAGTAAAAAGGAAAACAGATCTTGTGCTTTCTACATTATGATACAGAGATAATTAAGGCAAGATCCTGCCTCAGGTTCTTCATAGCTTCCCTCTTCCACTTGGGTCCTGCTGTTGTTAATCCCCCTTTACAACTGGAATTTGGCTCAGTTGACCTTCTCTCTTCCAACAGGCCCACACAAGTCAGAAACCTGAAGTCCGAAGACAGCTGGCCATAAAGGAGCAATGAACAGCTATCTGAAAATTCATTCATTATGTGTAAACAAGAAATTCTTCAAAAGAATGGTTAATTTTCAGCTGCATCAAGAATTTAATAAAGCTCTATGAGTCAGGGGTAGTATTCAAGGCAACAATAAACCTGACATGAACTGGCCTTGCTCCTAAGATCAGAGAGCATTCCACTCTCCTCCTCCTAATGTCTACACGAGGCTAATTTCAGAGGCCTCCATCAGGGCCATTTTCCTTTCCTTTTCTGAATTCCCACCCTTTGGTTAATGATAGTATCACTCCTGCTTCATTTAGGAGCCTAAACACTTGCCTTTGTTTGCATTAGAATAATAACAACTCAAATACCACAGCCATGAGAGAGAGAGGAGTCCTTATAAAGCACATATATATTCTGTCCAGATGCCATTGCTGTCCAGTGAAGTCACATGCTCACCGGAGCCTGGCATTTCTGCAGGACTCTGCCCATGTAAGGCAAAGAGCCGGCTTCCCGAATGCCAAAGCCTCGCTGGGCTGACACACCACTAAATTTTAACTGGATTTGACAGTGAAAAGAGACAGATGAGAAAGGGAAGGGAATCAAGGTGACATAAGTAAAACTCAACAATTTCATAGCAAGTCATAGTCTTTCCTGGGGCTCTGTTGGGATATTATGCAGATTTTTTCACTGCTCATGATTATGATGTTAATAAACTTGAATCTTGTGAGTTTGCATGGACTGCCTCCAATAAGGAGCTACCTTCTCTTACAAATGAAGAGTAATTTGTCAGTTTTAGTTTATTTTCAAAGAACCACGTATGGACTTCCTGTCTTGTAAAAGCAAATATATATTTTCTGTTTTACTAATTTATTATTTATCCATGTTATTTCTTCGCTTTAATGTCTGTGGGTTTAATTTGTAGTTATTTTTCTAAGTTCTTAGGATATTACCCTCCATTCTTAATTTCCCACTTCTATTTGTTAGGCTATATGTTATCCTCTAAATGTAGCAATAGCTGACCTGAGATTAAGGAGAAATGAATTAATGCAGATGAGAATCAGAAAAACGATGTCTGACACAAGACACAAACCATGTGTGGTGCAGCACAGAGCTTTTCTCTGTCTTCTTTCTTTTGGGGTCTAACAGACAAGGAGGGAGGACTGGCACCTTCTCTCTCATCCTCACTTCTCCCTTTTCTTCCCTTGACTGGAAGACAAGAACTCAGTGTTTAAGCAAACTCACATACCTGTCTTGCCCTGCCCTTTACACCATGATCCGGGTAGAAGATTGTTGCTTCCTCTGTAAGAGCTGGGCTACATTTTTAGACCTGTATGTGTACACATCTTTTAAATTCTTTAAATCCAATCACCAGTAGTTTCTGTTCATTTCAGTAGAAGCTTCTCTTTCTCAAATCAAAATCATCTTCATGAACCTCTTATTTGGATCAGTTGATACTTTCTCATTGTTTCAAAGACTGCAGATCTTAAGGTATCCTATAGTTGGCTTGGATTTTTGTTTAGAGTAAAGGTAGAAACACAAGTTAAAAAAAAAAAAAACTAGAATGTGGCGATCCTACACAATCCAATCCTTGGCCATATGGTGGGGGGCAAAAAAATCACTATGTATGTCGCCCCAAGCATGTAAAAGCATACGTGTAGTTCTTTTTCTCATTACTGAGACAAAATACCTTACACTGAAAATTTAAAAATGGGGTTTTTTTTCTTGTTTTACAGTTTGTAGAGGGTTCAGTTCATGGTCATCTGGGATGACAAACAGGGATGTCAGAGAGAAACAGTACGGTACACACAGGGAAGCGAAGGCGACAAACAAGAGCTAAACTGTGTCTTCCTGCCCCTTTTACCTCAATCAGACTACTTTGACTAGGGTCATGCTAATTCTCTCACTCACATGTAGTGGTTTAGTGATCACACCCTTGATCCCAGCGACACACATCTTAGATTCTGCTACCTCAGACCAAATGAAGCATTGGAGGGACATCCAGACTCAAACCATAGCAACAACCTTTTCCTTTGTAAAACAAAATAAAGAGAAAGCCTATGGAGTAGCATGATTTTTATGTTCTCTAGAACACTCATGCACTCAAATGAAACCTATTTCACTCGCCACCTCAATTTACCCATTCTCAGACCCAGACTTCCTTTAAACAAGAGGTCAAAAACATTGATTTTTGGAACATTAGGCACACACTCTGTCTGAAGAAATTAAAAATATAAGAGGATATTTTTGGCATATGTTTGTGGTACATAACGAATACAGTCATCTTAGAGAATTACACCTGCACACATCACACTAATAATTTTCACTTCTGTTTCCCCTTCTTAGCTGTCTGCCCCCACCGGGTCCCCTTTGCAGCTTTACAAAATCAAACTCCCTGTTTTTTATCATCACTTTTTAGTTTTCAAATTATCTATAGTTTGAATTTCTCTTCTGAGAATCTTTTTGTGAAAGAAAAAAAGACATTTCTGGGAAATATTTTCGTACCCTGGAAAAGGATAGTCAATTCTCCTTTAAACCACCTACTCTGGGTTCTCCTTCCACCTTCACTGGTGCCTTTCTTTGACTGTCCCCATGCTTCCTGGAGCTGGGGCAGTCATTTTAGCACAGTGGAGAAATAATTAAAGGATGAAAAGTCAACCCACGATGGCAGAGAAAATGTTTAAACGAGCCTTGATGGAACTGGGAAGCAGCTGAGTCAGGGCTAACAGCCACCTACCTGCAGGTTTCTTGTTCTAAGAAATCAATAAACACCCAGTTTAAACCATAATTAATAAGACATTCCATTACCTGTGGCTGCAGTGCATCCCAAAAGATAAACAAGTTTATTCCATTCTAAGTAACGGGAACTTTACTTATTTCTCTAGGCTCACAGTCTCAGAAACTACTCTGGCCAAACTGCCGAACTTCTTCCTACACCCAATGCGGATTGTTCATGGGGGCTGAGTGGGTCTCCTTATGCCAGACACTTTTACTATTTTTAAATGTTGGCCTGAAAGACTTACCCCAAAAAATGTGATAAGAAAGGAAGAGTTGAATCAATGAGGAAGGTGTTTGTGGCAAAAATAAGCTCCTTACTATCAAAATATACCATGGCTAACTTATGTTTGAATTCAGCTTAGATAAGAGAAGAGAGCAGGTGATTTTAAGAAGTGAGTCCTCTGACTTTGTGATCAACAGATAAACACACCAATCAAAACATGGCCCACGACTACAGAAAGAAGAACCAGGAGATTTTTTGAAAGTAGATTCATTTCCTCTTAGTATTACTGACACAAGACAGCGTCTTTCCTTCTAAACAGATATGGGCTGAAGATACAACCTCCTGTTGTTTTGTATAGAACAGGAAAACACAGGTCATCAGTTCATGAAACTTGTCTATAACTACACCAAATTCAGTGCTTTCAACTCAAAATCTTTCATTGAAATATGTCTTACTCCCTATATTAACAAGTACGCCTCCCTGCTCCAGGTAGTACTCTCACCCAAACTGTATTTCAGTATATTATTAAAACTACTACATTTTCTGTTGTAAATATTTTAATTCTGATTGTTCTACTTCAGGTCATTTTATTTCTCTTTTGGCTCTTTGCAAAATACCTTTGAATCTCACCATCTCTTATACAGCGTTCATAGAGATCTCTAAAATACAAACTCAATCATATCATTCCTGAGCAAATTTGATTCATAACTCCCTGGATGTCCTTTACAGCCTAATTACTCCTAGTCACCATTACTTCTCTTATATCAGTCCTGCCATTTCTTTTTTAAACTATGATCCTCACCCATCTCCAATACCACCCACCTCCAAGCCACATTCTCTTCTGCTTTGTGAAACTTTAATATATGCATGTTTCCAGGAATGTATTTTTCAGCTTTCCTACACTTTTCACCTGAGAAGATGAGGCAATGTCCCAAAGAGAAGGAAACATTTCTTTGGAGAATGCTTGCATCCACTCCCAGTGGGAGTCCATGTTCACTATATAATAGAATTACTTATGCATTTCCTACTGCGTTCTAGCCCTAACCTCTATGCTTAGGAAGGTCATAGAAAACTCTGATCCTTCATATTACAGATAAGCTGCTAGAGTTTGTTATTGAACAAATATTGGGAGAGTCCATTCTTTCAGTGCTTTTTCTGAGTACATCCATAGGATGAGTATAGATGGCAATATGACAGGACGGATTTATCAACTCATTATGCTGTGTGTGATCTAATAGTGGATTAATTAGAACTTTGCCATAACGGAAAGTTAGACAATAAACACATCTATATTATTCTGAGCCATAGAAAGCCCATACAGAGACTGGAATGTAATTTTATGGCAGTGCCAGTCCTCCAAGAATTCTGGGCTGGAAGAAAAAGAAAAGCAGAGAGACGGTCATAGCAGCTACAGCATTGCTCACATTTCATTTAAAAAAGGAATAGTTTTCCAGACACCGCCTCATCAAACTTCACTTTCATCCATATTATCCCAGGGATAGTAGCCTAAGGAATAGTGTAAAATTAATTCTTAGACTTTCCACCTTCTGAGAATAGAAAAATAGGTGAAAGTCATAAGAAATCACCATTTACTGCACTGGTTTTTTGGATCTAATACAACTAGTGATGATTTCTTAGAGCTTTGAGTTAGCAAAAATAAAATAGAATCCCATTAAACAGGACAAGCCTGTTTCTGTCTAGTTAAGAGAGGATGAGGGAATGGAGGCCCTTGGTCTGGAGAGAGGAGAGGTCCAGAAGACAAAGCTGCGGGGTGTAGTGAGCCTCAGAGGAGCCTGATGAGCAAAGACAGTGCGGGGGTAGCATCCTGGGCTTGGAAGAATTTCTGCTGCTCAGTGTGTGACTGAGTGGTAAAGCAGGGAGCACAACGTGCAGATGTAACTAACGCTGAAATTACTCACTTGAGTTGTTTTACATTTCATTTTACTTAGCAAATTTCCTTAAAGGAATTAAAATGTAAAAGTCTCTACTTTCCGAAGAGAAAAGTCGGTGACTAGACCTATTTCTTCTCACCAATGACTCCATTTTAATACAAATTATTCTTAAGATCTTGGCTCAAATTCAATGTGTCGAAAATATGCAACCACAAAAGGAGCCCCACGGAGGCACACGGGCTCCTTTCGTGGTATTTCGGTGAGGACTTCTGCAGTTTGTCCAGTGCAACCCTTGACCAAAAGTAGAAAAGCTGAGCGTCACAACCACGGGGAGAAGTCTCAAGTTTCCTGTGGTTATCCTGTGATGGCGTCTGTATACAGATGGGCATCCTGAAAGATGGCTACAGAGCGACTGAAAGAGGCACAGCACCAAGGGACATCTGGTTTGTGCCGGCAACTGGAAAGGAAATTTGGCAGAGACGCCGTGACGTTTTCATTCCCATGAAGACTACAGCAGAGCAGACTGAGCATAGAACGGGAGGTTTCAGCTTGCGCGATGAGCTGGTGTCCAAAGTGCTGGTCCGCCGCCCTCAGTCCTCTACTCTCTTACACCGGGGTGTCCAATCAACAGTTCTCTCAGGGGGGTCCAAACAACAGCTCTCCTCCCAGGGGCACCTCCCTCGTAATTTCAGTCTCCACCATTGCCAGCGGATCCTACATTCTCCCTTCTTCACCCGAGTCAGTGGCCGCAGGTTTTTCTCTTCACATTGATTTCCCATTGGCTCAAGACTGCACACTAGGACCTCTCTTTGGACGTTGGTCTACGTCATAGCACCTTACTGACAGGGTCTTCAAGGATTTAATTTAATTTTCTAAAGGAATGAGTTCATTGTAAATTTGAGGTGCATTTTCTATTACATAGAAGGAAACATTTTCATTTTAATGCGTTCAAGAAAAACCGCAAACAAAGCAAGCAACATTTTAGGTTTTCAAATTTGTTAACAACCATGGGCCAGGTCACAGCTATTCATCTCGTCATTCGTTTCTGTATGTGGATATGGAATTTCATTTCAGAACTTAGGAAGATGTTAAAGTGGTTTATGTTTTACTGTACATTTTTAAAAACTTTTTATTAGTACATTTTTGCAGTAAGGATCACACTCCTCTTGGGGACTTGGAACGTATGCAGAACAAATCCCAATCCTTTTTAAAAGCCTCTTCCTCTCCTCTTCCTCCCTTGGCTTTCTATCTTTTGGTTCACTTCCTTTATTTGCTCGTTTTTGTTTGTTCTGTAGTCCTGGGGACTGAACTCAGCGCTTTCACACTGAGCTACATCTGCACTACTTCTCTTTTCACTTTGAGGCAAGCATCTCACTAAGACACTCATATTCCTAGACTGGACTCCTAACTGCCACGCTCCCGCCTCAGCCTGCCAGATTCCGGGATTACAGACTGCACCAACATAGCAACTGCTGAACACACTTCACAGTTTATTCGGATTCTTTGGGCTCTCATTGACTTTCATAATAGAAAGTATGAGAATTAGGACAGAGCTGATTATTAACAACCACAAACTGAGTTACTTTCGAAAACTACACGTACTCAAATTGTTTCTTATACTTTTTTGAAAGAAAGTACATAAAGAAAATGTACAAACAGTTATATTCTCATTTGTAACTTAAAACACAGGCCTGGAATGATGGTACACAGCTCTAATCCAAACACTAAGGAGGTTGATGCAGGAGGCTTGCCAAGAGTTCAAGAACATCTTGGCAATATAGTGTTCAGGACAGTATATAGTGTTCAGGACAGCTTGAAATTCATCGCAAAAAATAAGAGAGACCGAAAGAAGGGAGAGGGAGTTGAGAGAGACAGAGAGAGAGAGTTTAAAATACAAGTAAAGTCATAGTTCTGTTAGCTGTATTTCCTAAATAATTATTTCTTTTTTTGCAAAAGTAGTGACTCAGTGCCATGAGTTCTAATTTTTCCATTGTCAAGCTCAGAATATCTTTAATGTCTTCGTCTTGAAATTAAGAGACAAGTGAATAAATAGTATTTATCCTGTCCAAGTGTCTGGTTTTTGGAGTCCAGTGAATGTTGATGTAAGACTTGATTTTATTAGATAACTTTTGACAACTCAGATACCCTTATCCCATTTCTCTTAACTTACTTTTATTATCTGTATCAGATAATTCACATCTACCCTCAAAGACACATACACACATATACATATTCATATCATAGTTATTGCATGATTTATTCATTTTAGAGAAAAGAGAGAATTATGAAAATGCTTATGGCAATGTCTGAATAATAAGTGTGATTGAGTGGGTATGAATCTACACCATACATGAGCACATGTACACAATCTGCAAAATCACAGTTGTTTCTCTTGATATAATAACTAACAAAGGAGAAAACTTCATCCAGCTGTGTAGACAGCATGATTGTACAATGTTTAGAAATATGTGCCCAGGTTCTACAGTAGTTTTCTTGTATTTTATGTTTATTAGATCATGAATTCTAACTTTTCTCTTGTCTCAATGCTTTTTAAATTCAGAATAAAATATTATATTATCAGTGACCACTAAAAGTTCACTGGATATTGTGTTGAATTGGTCAATGGTATTAAATGACCAATATTTGAAAGTACTTATCAAATATTTTTAAAACCTTTGCTATGTCACACGAATACTGGAAAACTCACAACAATTCTCCATTGTGATTTACTGATACCATAAATAATTCCTTTTTTACTCATATTTGTATTTCAAAACCCAAGCATCAAATAGTAAGTAGCATTAATTTAAGTGTTTATAACTAGCTCAGCCTCCATGAATTGAAGGACTATACTAGTAAAAAGTGACTACACACTAAACTGTTTGGGATTAAACTACAAGGAGACTTCCATTGCTAGAGACCAAAGTATTCATCTAGTCAGATGGATCTCATTATCATTGAATTGGCACAAATGGAGTTGTTTTTTTACTAAGAAAATAATAAATTAAGAATGCCCATAGTATTCTTACTTTTCTATATTTTTCTCTTGTTACTTTCAAAATAACAGTAGCAATAATTTGATGACGTAAGAGTGTTAGCTCTTATTGTGAACACATACTGTTCTACTAGCTCAATAATTAAATGGTTAGCTCTAAGTACTGAGAGAGAGTTTATGATGTGTACAGTCCAATAGGAAATAGACCGCATCTTTCAACTCATCAATCAATACCTTATACTACATACACACTTTCTACATTAGCAGGTATCACAGGGATTGCTTTCTACTTTTGCTATGACTTATATCAAAAGCATGAGACTTCAGACCAAGAGCAGCCAACTTGACTCACAGTAAGTCTCAGACAGGCAATGTAACATCAAGGGAGAAGATTTAAAGCCTAAAGCAGCTGAGAAGAATGTGTATTCTGATTTTGTGGAGTGGAGTACTTTGTAGACATATACTTAGTCCATTTGTTCAAAAGTTTGATTCAGTTCTAATGTTTCTTTTCTTTTCTTTTTTTTTTTTTTTTGTGTCTAGTTGATCTGTGTATTTGTGACAGTGGGGTGTTGAGGTTTGCCACTTATTGTATCAGTGCTTATTTGGTTTTTCATGTCATTAAAACTTTTTTTATATGGTTGAGTATGTTAAGATTTGGTGCATATATACTCATGATTGTCATTTCTTCTTCTTGAATTGTTCCTTGTATGAGAATACAGTGACTTTCTTTGTCGTTAATTAGTATTGGTTTAAAATCTACTTTGTCTGCAAGTAAAACAGCCACTTCCACTTTTTTTTTTGCAGCTTCCTGTTGCATGGAGAGCTGTTTTTCACCCTTTTACTTTTTTATCTTTATTGGTACATTAAATATACACATCATGATTACACTCCATAATGGGGATTTGTACCAGTATAAGACACAACTTAATTCTCATTTTTTCCCATAGCCCTACCCACCCTACCACACCCCACATACATAAAATTTGTTTCCTTACTTTTTTGTTACAATCTCAACATTGTCCCCTTTCACCTTATTTTACATTGAGCATTTTCTATTTCATAATATATAACATACAATTACTTTTAATCAATGGATGTCTTTTTGAATTAAGTGTGTTTCTTGAAGGCAGCATATCGTTGGATCTTACTTCTTGATCAATTGCTTCCAATCTAATTATTTTAATTGGTAAATTGAGGCCAATAGCAGGATGTGTGTTGACTTATACTAGTCATTTTCATGTGGTAGGCTCTTTTATTATTATTCTTTCCCTCCTTGCCATTTAATTTTTTGATTTCCCTAATGGCTTTATTATGTTTGGCCTTGTAGAGTGGTAACCTTCACTGTCTTTTTCTGGGATATTGCATAGAATCTTTTGTAACACAAGTTTGGTCCTCATGAAGTTTTTCAGGTGCTCTTTGTCATAGAATTATCTTATTTCCCTGTTGATTTTGAAAAAGTTTTGAAGAATATATCAATCTAGGTTGGAGGTTGTTTTCTTTTACGGCTTGAAATACTTCACTCCAGGCTGTCCTTGACTTGAAGGTTTGTGCTGAAAAGTCTGCTGTAATTCTAATGGGATTTCCTTTGTGTGTGATTAGTTTCTTTTCTCTAATTACTTTTAATATTTTTTTTTCTTCTGTTCAGATTCTGGTATTTTGACTGTTGAGTAGGTCTGGATTTTTTTTTTTCTTTTTCTTTTTTTATTTTTAATCACTATTAGTTGGAATCCAGTATGCTAAAGTAAAAGCAACAAAGAAATGTGTGAAAAAAAATGTTTAGCATCACTGGTAATTAAGAGATGCAGTGAAAACAACACTGAGATTTTATCTCACTACAGAAAGAATAATTGCTATCAAGAAATCCACCAGGGCCATGGATTTAGCTGCATGGTTCCAGTGCCTATTTTGCAAGTCAAGGGCCCCGGGTTCAATCCCAGGTAACCACATACAACATCTCCATGCATGGAGATGCATGACCCTTGGTAATCAGCACCACATACCACAGTGCCAAGTGTGGTGGCTCACGCCTGTAATCTTAGCACTCGGGAGGCAGAAGCAAGAGGATTGCTGTGAGTTTGAGGCTCAGGGCAGGGCCAGCCTGAACTGCAAAGGAAGACCCTGTCTCAAAAAAAGAAAGAAAGAAAGAAAGAAAGAAAGAAAGAAAGAAATCAACCAATCAATAATAAGTGCTGGTGGGACTGTGGGGAGAGGAAATCTTTTCCACTATAGGTAAAAGTGTAGACTGGTATGACCATTGTGGAAATCAGTGTGGAGGTTCCTCAAAAAACTAAGATTAGAGTTCCCATTTGACCTGACTATTTTTCTACTAGGAAGATACACGAAAGAATTAAAAGCATCATATCACAGTGGCATATGTGCATCTATACTTATCACTGAACAGTTTGTAATAGCTAAGTTTTGTAAACAACCCAAATGCTCATCAACTAGAAATGGAATAAAATTTTTTTTAAAAATAAAATGGAGTATTACTCAGCCATAAGGAATGATAAATTAGAGACTTTTGAACTTAAATGGATGTACCTTGAGGACATCCTCATAAATGAAGTAAACAGGACACAGATGTGTAAACACCATGCCATTTCCTCTGATATGAGAAACTGAAGGTTTGAGGTCCAGAATATTAGGAAGAAGAAAATGTTCAAAGGGAGAAGATAAAGAGAGAGGGTAAAACAAAAAAAGGAAAAAAATTGATGTTAAAAGGAAAAATGGAAACAAAGCTTGTGAATACAAAAGGTGGGGGCTGAGGGGAGAGCAGCACAATAAGAAAAAAAATAAGAATTAAGATGTATTCTGTACAGCTACAAATTACCAATGAGGAGTGTGACCATAATGTATTCCTAAAGTGTACCAAGAAACTCCATTTGTAAAAATTTAACAAATAAATAAATAAAGTCTAAAGCAGTGATGCTTAACTGGCTGGATACTGCTACCACACGGGAGCTATGATGCAGGATTCCTTTCCTGGGCTACCCGTTCAAGGACTCTGATTCAATTAGTCTGGTCTGACATGTGGGCACTAGTGTTGATCAAAGCTGCCCAGTGTTACTCCTGTGCAGGTATCAGTCAATCAGAGTGATTCACATAGGACAGCCCAGTTTTGCCTGAACCTGGTTGCCAAAAGAAACCCCTGAAAGAGTGAGAAAGTTTAACAAAGTTGGGCAATATTTTTTTCATAAAATTCTTCTACATATTTTGTTATTTGATTCCCATGCAGTTTTAAAAGAAACCATTAATTTCTCCATGACTAAAAATTAAGTGCACCAACTGTCACAAATAAGAGGAGCCTAAGAATCACAAAAATGTGACACGTTACCCTGGATGGCTTTTTGGAACAGAAAAGGAGTAGTAGGTAAAATGAAGGAAATCAGAATTGAGGAATTTAACAGGTGTGCTCAGCTAATTTAAAAATGTGAATAGGAGAAATTGGGGTGCACCTTAATATATGAAGACTATTTCATCACTAATTTTTCTCTAAATCTAATACTCTCCTAAAATTATTTATTTAAAATAGTAAATATGCAAAATATTATATCTAAGCACTACAGGTACAAAATGCAACATCTAAGTTAAAAAATAGTGTACAACTAGCTATTCTACTTACAACTTCTAAAGTTAGTATTTCCCTAACCAAAATTCTACATTGTTATCATAAATTTTGCTTATAAATTATCTGTATTTCTAAGATATATTACAGTTGCTATCATTATTGTATTATCTACATATTACACATACTGTAATTTTTACTACTTTGAGAATATTTGACAACATATATAATAAATTGCATTTAAAGGATAAAGCCTTAAAACAGAAACAAAATGCCCATACTGCACTGAAAAAAAATGTGGTGTGTAGAGAACAGGGGAACCAACAATCTTTATTACTTGTAGTAAAGAAATTAACTCACTTAGAAGTCGTACTAGTATTATCATAAAGCTCCCTTGACTACTCTGTTATTTGTAACTCATATTAATGCATCAAGCACTTTTTAAATACATCGGTTGTCACTGTTTTCAAAGTTGTAAAATGGAACAGATGGAAAATATTAAATAGTGTGGGTGGCTTACTTGGCTTGGTATTGCAAATTGAGTTCTATAACGTGAAGGATTCTATTGGGTTTAATTTTACCCACTCTCCCAACACCCCCAGCAATCTGTCACCCTGCCCGGGAGGGGGAGGCCCACCGCCGGGCGCAGGGTTCAATGCGCCGATTTGACAGCGTCATTTCTTCTGCCCTCCAAGTCCACAGTCCTTCACAACAGAATGAAAAGTGAAGCGTGTGGGAAGCTTCGCTACCTTTCCGTTAAAAGACAGAGGCCACTATCAGATGTTTACTTCATGGAAAACAAAGAGCGGGACCTCATCTTACAAATGGGAGATGGGAGAGGTGAGAGAACTGCAAGGAAGCCTAGTGGGAAACCAGCCTGCGAGCGGAGGTGCTGCGCCAGGGTCACCCCGGGGCCGTCCTCGGGGTCCTCTCTGTGTCTGTCCTCTAGGGGTCCTGCGCTGCGCGGCCATGGGCTCAGCACTGTGCCGACCAGGAATGCACGCATCAAGAAGGAGAACAAGACAATGCTGTGCATAGCGAAACTGATGCTTAATTATGAATCCTAACTTGCACAAGCTGTGTGAGTTTGGGTAACGTCCTTAATCTCTCCGAATATATGCTTTTTGTTATGGCTAAGCTGGAATCCTTTTATTAAACTCTGCTTAGTTTTAAGCATGGGCTCCATAGCCTGCGGACCCAAGCTAACTCAAGGAAAAATTGCAGGCAGGCCCCAAGTGAGGGGAAAGGTAAAAACAAACCACCACGGGCAGACACCCACGACGCCATACCGGAGTGCACTGTGCTCAGTACTGCGACGCGGCTCCACTGTGGGGGTTGCGCCCCTGCTGCCCGGGGAGCTCGCAAGGGCCCGCCCTCACCTTCAGTGCGGCTGCGCGGGAATCTTCCACACACTTTGCGGTTTGTCCGCGCCAGTCCATACTTGAACGATTCCTCTTGGTCTCAGAATCATTCAGATTTCTTAACTTGACATTTTCTAACTGACTTTCTTCCTCTGAAACATTTTCTTTGCCTTACATGTTTAACTTTTGTTTTTATTAGTACATATTTTCACTACATATTGATTACATTCTTCAGGTTCATAACATCCTTACTCATTTTTGAATCTCTGTCCCCTCCAGATCACCCATTTTCCCACCTCTTTGTCTCATTTGCAAAAGATGCATCTCCTTATTTTCTCTTATCTATGATTTACTTTGCCCTTTATTTATATTTTGGAATTCTCATTTAAATAAAATCATGTGATATTTAAGCTTGTGCATCTAATAAATGTCTACGTAGAGTCATTTCACAGCGACATATGTGCACCCATGTTTATAGCAACTTAGTTTGTGATTGCTAAGTCTTGGAAACACTCCAAATGTCCAGCAACTGGAGACTGGATAAAGAAGATGTGCTTCTTTTATAGAATGGAGTATTACTCTGCCACTAAAATGATAAGATTGAGTCATTCATACTCAAATGGATGTACCTTGAGGACATCCTCAGAAGCAAAATAAATGAGTCATAGATGTGTAAATATCATATCTTTTCTCTGAGAATATGAAGCTGTAAATGAGTTGTAGTATGTATAGTTGATATTGTGAAGTAGAAAATATTTAAAAGGAAAGAGTGTAAGGGTAAATAACCAGGGGGAAAGGAATGTGATAATAACAAAGAAAAAAGAAAATAAAGATTGTGTATATAGGGGGCGGGGGGATACAGGGGGAAAGGGAAAAAATGAGAATCAAGTTATGTCATATTATGGTACAAACTCAATGTTGAATGTGATTATTATGTGTATTCATAATGTACCAATAAAGATGATTTTTTTAAAAAATGTATACTTACGTTTATAGTTGCATAATTCATAAGAGCTAAATCTTTTGACTTATAAATATGACTATCAACAGATCAATGAATAGAGTAAATGTGGTATCTCTGTGCACTGGGTATGCCTCTGCCAAGAAGAACAAACTGGAGTCAATTGCAGACGGCGGGGACACCCTGAGACTATACTGCCACTTGAAGGGAAGTGACTCAGACACATGAGCGTGTCCTTGCCTCATGCTTTGTGCCCTCCTTTCACTGGAGAACCTGCGACGCTGGTGAACTTCTGACCGGTATGGCTCTGGTCCCCTTCCTGCAGGCCCACACCACGCTGCTTTCAAACTCGACCCCATTTGCAAGAGTTAGTTCAGGTCCTATCACTCTGTCTGTGCTGTTATCAGCAGGTAATCTCTTCCTTACCTAGTATTGGGATGCTAGGAGCAACAGTATATAATCCATTTGGATTATTCAATTGTATTATCACTATATGGGTTTATTTTTCTTTCTCTAATAATATTAATGTTAATCCATAGTTAACATCTGTTGAGCATTACCCCCATGTCAAACATTTTCCTAAACACTTACCATGCTAAACTTTGATAATACCTTCAAAGTGCAGTTATCCACAACCTGGCTTTAGCTCTTGCAAGCTGTGTACTGTGTGTCAGTTTCCTTTCTTAAAATGAGGATCCTGACACTTCCCAGCACGTGAGATGTTCTCAAGGTCAGATGAGTGAATTAAAAAAATACATTCCCAAGAGAAATAGTATGTTTTAAACAGCCTGCGAATCTTAGCCATTATTATCACTTCATACTTTTGGAGGAGAACGCTAACAATTAAAGACACCAGCTTCCTTCAAGTCATGTAATAATTAACAGCGGAGCAGGACGCAGAGCCTGGCAGAGTGGTCAGAATAAAGCCTGTCGCTTTGGCTACTGTGCAATTGCACTGCTAGAGGAAATCTGCTCTGAGCACAGAGCTGTGCTGTTCTTAAATAGGCTGCATATAGCAAAGTCCTTTAAGAACTAATTGCCATTGAAAAGCTGACCTCTACAGAAGAACTTGTGTTTGCTTTTGTCAGGGCATGGAAATGTCCTTATCTTTCTCACAGGAGTTGTAACCTTTGGTATGCCGGGAGTGAGAGTAAAAGGTAGCATTCAAAAACAACGGTTAAATTTACTAAGATACCGGTACAGATGGTTACCTTTCATTTGATATAATGTAGGCAACGTTCTTCTATTTTTGAAGGAAATAATATACATGTACTAAATGCAAAATATATTTTAAAATATGTAGAGTATTATCTATAAATAAGCATTGTACTTGTATAACACTTTTGTCAGTGCAGCCTGTTTTGGTCAGAATATACATACATCATGTCTCGTTGATCTAGATCAGCCCAATATCTGGCTTTAATGACACACTGCTAAGAAACTTTACACAACACAGCTAATTAAAACCAGACCAAAATTCTTACATTTTTGAATGGGAAAAGTCTCAGGAAATGAAGTGAACTTCCTGTGAGATTGTAGTTTCCATTCACATTTTATCTGGTATTCTTTTTTTAAAAAATTTCCTGCCAAAACTATTGTATTATGATACAATTATCCAGAGGTGCTATTTTACACTGGGATTATTATTTCAGAAGCTCTGCTTCCGATGTCTAATAAGGTTTCTGCACACAGCTCCCACACCCCAGTGCTGCTTAAAGGTCATTTCTTCACCCCGTTCTTGCCGACATAATTGCACCTGCCAGGTGAACTGCAAAACAAGTCCCTGGCGCCCACGGTGAGTCAGTGCTGTCATCCGAATGCTTTCCTGTTTGTGTTCATCCCCAGCGTTATGGGCTGGGAGGGCTCTGGGGCCATTTGTACCTTCGCTGTGAGATAGCCAGAATTTTCCATACATTGGCTCTCAATTCCCCACTTCCCATAACAGGAAGTCAGAACAGACTTGATATCAAAGAGAAGATTTTAAAATGAGCTCAAACAAAGGAGAGAGACATAGAGACAGTGAGACAGGGACAGCAAGAGCCCTAATGTTTCCCAATATCTCAATTTGAAGAGGGAAATGTGTCATGTTCCTTAAATGCTTTAGAAAGCCTTTGCAGCTGCCTGGCGGAGCCTGCCATCCAGCTTGCCTGTCATGTTTACCTTTCTCCTTTCTCTCAGGGCCTCTTTCAGTTCAAATCACATTTCCTTATTGCTAGTTGCAAGTCTCTCAGAAGAGTCAGAGTATTTCTCTGTGAATAAATAGATAAACTTGCATTGCCCCAGTTATCTTTGCCACTGGGGAAACTGTGTGTGTGTTTTCAAAATCTTAGCCTGTCATTGAAACTTTATTTAATGTCTGACCTCCCGAACAAGTGCTTGTTGTCCGGAGAAGAACAGCTCTGTACATGGCATAGCCCTGTGTGGTGGCACTGATTCCACTCCACGCTGATACTTCCACAGACGCCAAGTGTTTATAAAGCCCTGAGTGACTGAAGGGACATAAGAGATCTTTCTGGTTTTGTGTGTAAAGTGTGGAAGTATTTGGGAGATGATTGTCCAAATACAGAGTGAAATTGAGCACAGTGCTAGCTGCTGCAGCAATCGGATATGGAACAATTTCTGGTCGTAGCAGTCCACACTGCACTGCCAATGTTTTTTAACCTCAGAGTGCAGATCAGAGGTATGATGACCACGTGGATGTCCAGAGGGTACCAGGCATGGTGCTGACTTCCAGGAATGGTGCAGAACACCGCCTTGCAGAGGAGCTCTGCTGATGGTTTACTGGCCCTTACTCCTGACATTGTGGTGCAGTTTAAGGCGTTCACCTCTGAACGTCTCACCTACATTGTAGAAATACAAATGCAGAAGAAAAAATGACTATTATTTATTTGAAACTAAGTGCAAACAAGGAGCTAGGGAGATGTGTTTAGGATGGAAATTCATCACTGCTTTTCCTGTCCAGGTCCTTCTTTGAAAGCTGCGCCCATTGCCCCTCTGTCAGAGGTCACTGTGGCTCCCTTCTCCACTAACGCATTCATATGTTTCCACCATCACTGCCTCTTCAAACCATCTGCACTCCGCCTTGACTTGATCTTCCCACAGTGACGATGCGCTCACAGAGGTACATTTTAAGATGTGTCTTCTACCTGTACCAATGCCCTATGTTCAATGTTTGCTTATACACCATCTTACTGAGGATCCCAAGTCTCCATGAATCTGTCAGGGCAGATATTTCTGTGCACACTGTCGGAGTGAGGAATTTTATGAACAGCTTCATGGTTAACCAGAGTCAGAACAACACAGTTTGACCCATTCTGTACCCTACAGTGTGCCAACCGGGGTACCCAGTATCTGTTTTGTTTTCTCATCTTCCTTATTCCTGCCTTTGCAGAGTAAGTGTGGGGCAGCACCAGGTGGGAGGTAGGTGCTCTATCCAGATGTGCTCCATGAGGTCAAGAGTCTCTCTCATGGAAATAAGTTTAGTACTGAGGGTTGATTTTTAGGTAACATCTTTGAATTTTCTCAGTTATGTGTGTTTCATAGCCATGTATCTCACAGCTTGTGAATAATTCCAGGAAGTGTTTAGGTACTCAAAACATTTTATTGTCATTATTATCATTCACAGACTTGACTTTTAAGATAAGCACTTTTAAATTCCTTATTGTGGAAGAGTCATTGCAATCCTTTTCTATTTGTCTCCCCCATAAGCTTTGCACTCACATCATCTCTCTCATTATTCGGTCTTCTCCCTGGTAAGATTTTCATTATCAACATTTAAAAAAAATATATCACCATTCAGGGACCATACTCCTTCAAAACAAAGCAAAACAAAAACCTCAAGTCAATAAAACAAAAACAGAAAATAGGCAAAAAGTAAGGCCCACAAAAGTATTGTAAATTTATAGTACAGATAGACAAAAGTGAATAATAAATTAAAAAATCACAGATTTTTAAACATGATCCTAACATGATTAACTACTTGACTTCACTTACTCAATCACTTATGCCAGACCATCCATTGAGTGACCAATCTTTTGTTCACTGCAGCACTGGCCTTAGGAATGTATTCCATAGTTTAATGGTATAATCAACAGATTAAAAAGTCTTAAAAATCAAGATATGATGCATACCTTATGGTAAAATGCATGTGATAAGGACTTAAGTAGACTTCAGCTTGGGCTGCCAGGGAAAGCCCTTTACACAACTTGAGTTTAATGGGATTTAAGGCATAAATCTCTAATAGCTGCTTTTCTATGTAACTGGCTATAGTTGGGTATTATTTCTGGGACCTGAGACAGAAAAGAGCATGTTGGACACAGACAGTCATCGGAGGAGAGGAAGCTGTGGGGACAAGGGTGTACCCCCACTGGCACCTTCTGGGGGCAATGCTAATAGTGTGTCCTTTAGTTGAGTAGTGGCTTTGTGTGAATGATAAATTACATGGACACCTTTAGCAGGCTAAGGAATAAAGCCTGAAACACATACCAATTTAGATTAAAAACCATGACACCTTATTTTGCTCCTTCCAAGGTTTAATTTCCCTCAGCAATAGATCAAACAAAAGTGAATTACAGCAGAAAGTCTAAAATATTAGTTTATTTCGAGTACCTATGCCTGAGGTCAGCGAGAATCTCATCAAAGTCCAAGACTATCTATAAATTATATTCATTTCTTCCTTGTATTCTTTTTCTGTGTGTGCCTTTCTGCATATAATTCTCCCAGAGTTTAGCTACCTAGAACATGCTTTGATTCACCTTGAGCCATGGCTTTTGTACTTAAATCAGTAATATCATTATGCAGACTCCATCTCCAAGGCAACCAGATGCTGAGCATGAGCAGCTCCTCCTCGCAGGAAACGAGCCTCACATGGTCACCTCTGTGGCCAGAAGAAGGCAGACAATCCACAGTCCCTTTATAACACCTTACCAGGGCGCACATGCCCCATGAATGTACTTATTTCATTTGCTCCATTTCTCTTACTTACTATTGAAGCACTTTCCTCCTTTAGCATCGCAATGATCCTTCCTGAATAATGTGCCCAACTAGGTGCCTCCAGGCTTTGGAAACTGAGACAAAGGATTTGAATTTTGTGACGAGCATCACAGGGAACCACAAGACATAGAAACCAGAGGAGTGAAGTGATGAGGTGATTTCTATGACTTTGGAGGAAGTAATGGATCAGAGAAAAAGGAAGTGTGGAATTAGAGGGGAGCAGACAGCATTGCTGGCTGCATCGAAGTCGGAGGCCACTGTGGCTCTGAGTAGACAGAGGGCAGGAGATGGGCTGAGATAAACAGATCCCGCACATATTCTGAAGGCTTGGTGTGCAAGACCTGCTAATACGTAGGGTGTGGGAACAAAGCTTGAGTGAAAAAGAAACCAAGAAAAGTGCCTTCACAGTGCCTGGCTATTCGGGTGGAAAGTGAAGCTGTTTATGGTTATGGAGAAGACAAATGACAAGACAGATGTGGTGTGGTTCACACGTTCAGTTTTGGAACTATACTTCATATATTCATAAAATACCCACCAAAAAGCCTTTTCCCAACGCCTTTTTAGAAGCCTGACATAAAAGCATCATTAAAAAAATGGAATTCACAGCATTAACATTAGTCTATACTTCCAAACTGAATGGAACTGAATGGAATGACACCTGCTCAGATACCAGCTAGAGATGCAGTCGGGTCTTGAGACCAAGACATGGACTGCCTCCCCGCTTGGAGGTGCAGAGGGGCACCAGCAAAAGTTCCAGTCCACAGCAAGTGGCCCGCAAGTCCTCACGCTTTACTCCCATCACACGCCAGATACATGTCACAATACACGTCTGCTCAACACAGGACTGGCTGTGAGAGTGGGACAGGATCAAGCATGGTGACTTTTAAGAGACTTTCCCAAGTTTTTGTAATCTAGAATTTTTAGAGGAGATGGTGCTCTCTAGTCTGTGAAAATGTAAGAATATAAACCAAGAGTTCTAGACCTAACCATGGGTCCTACTCCATGGAAGAAGCTGATTTGAAAAACAAAACATATTTACATTATTTTAATCACTGTACGACATTGACAGTACCTGAAAATAATTAATTTTATCTACTGTACTAAATTTAAAGTATCCTACAGTGTCCACTGTTTGGCTCATTATTTCTAGGCTCTAACATGCTATCTAGGCTTGCACAGGTGCTCAATATATACTTTTCAATTAATACAATGCCCATAGAATTACTATATTCTTCAAAAGAGAATATTTTAAAATACATTTTTTTCAACTCTTCCCGAAGGCTCTCTATGACTCAATTTTGGGTGCCTCCTTCCATTTCTTTTCCAATATCTACCTTCTCACTAGTCCACCTCTGCTTGACTGTCTCTCTTCTCCAAATTCAAAACTGAACCACATCTACCACACAGGAGATCATTATCTTGGTTACCTAAGGACTAGAACACATTCCTTATTCCTTTGTTCCTCCTTTTATTGTGCAAATATAAATTTTCCAAATATCAGCAAAATAAACTTATTCAATTGTTTGTGCCATCTGTATTTCTTTCTAAAGACCTAGACTTTTATGCAGAAAGAGAAGAAGGAAACAGCACAAACCAACACAGGCATGCCTGTAGCTCAGTCCTTGCTCCGGTCATCTAGCCTAGTCTTCCTATTTCCTGTTTAGCAAGTTTAAGATTCTCTGAAGAGCAAAGTGAAGCTGAGAGGGTATAACACAGTCTCTGCTGAGCTAAACATTTGTGAGAAGCTACAAAGCTTGAAATCAGCACAAATAAGACAAAGTCATGTTCCCCAATGTTAAAGAAAGATGCAGACTATGAGAGAGATGCATATGGAGAAACCTATAAGGAGAGGCACTTATGCTGTTCCCACTAGTTTTCTGCTCCCAGAAGACTGACTTTTACTTCCCTCTATGGCCTTATTTTCTATGAGATTCTTTTCTGTTTTATCACTGGCCTCCTTTTGTTTTACAGAGCTCAAACAGATGCCCTTTCTTGGAAAAATTACCTTTACCCAAAGCCAGAGGAAGTAAATTCTCTACTACCCTTAATTCCTGTACACTATCTGGGTGCTTTGGACACAGGAGGGATCAAGAACTCGGTAGCATTGTGTTAATTATTTCACAATCTTTTCTTTGGATAATCAGTTCAGTGTTTGTCCACAAAGTCACTACGATCTGTTTCTTACCTCAAATATTCATGTAACAAACAGAAGAAGTCATCGTTCATGTTTGAGTCACCAGATTGATAATGTTCAACTTCAACCTGTTGCTTCATTGGTGATACAGCATGCATGCTAGAATTTACAAGAGTGGGTTAAAAACATTTCTTTAAAATACCAATGGATAAAGACACTTTGAAATGGTCCCCTCATATAATATGCATCTCCAGAATCCTGCAGTGGAGCACTACCTTTACTTACATACAAAAGAATTATTTTAAGTCAAGTTGTTTTCCCTAGCACTGTCAATATTCACTAGATTTATTTTCCCAATGAAGTATTTTTTTGCTGTTGTTATTCATCAAAACATCTTTCGTCCTTGCTGGGCTGATGGTAGAGGATCAGAAACAATATTCCAGCTGTTCCTCAAACCGGTATTTCTCAGCAAGGTTAAGCAGTGCCTTTTCAAACCCCCGCTGCATATGCGTCATCTCCCAATGAGTCAAACTTGTTATGTTGGTGCGTCTCACAGGGAAAGGCCAGCAACTCTAGAACTCTGGAAAAACAGCTTCTTCTTGGTCTGCAGAGGTAGCTGGAGACATTTACCTGGATACCACCTGCCCCTTTCTCCTAAAGAAACCCTTTCTTTTCTTTCTTTTTCTTTGTGGGTATAACAGGTTGTCACTTTATAGTTCAGGCTGGCCCTGTAACCCAGGCAGGTCTGGAACTCACAGAAATCCTCCTGTTTCTGCCTCCTGAGTTCTGGGATTACAGGTGTGAGCCACCACCGTGTCTGGCCTTGTTATATGTAGTTAACCAGGGATCGAATTGGGGACCTTGTGCACAAGCCCTTTCTTTAAAGAGATAATTCCACTTTCTGTTTGTCTGTAGGCCCTGGACTGCCCCTATGTCCCTAGCTGGGGAGATGGAGGGATTGAGGCTGTAGAAGCTCTTTGGGGAGGATGTTCTTGTGTGAGCTCCCATCTTTCAGAGCTGACCTTGAGTAAAGCCCTGATGCTAACAATGGCTGATCTCCTGAGACCTGATCCGTCTGTCCACGTTTACCACGTCCCATCTAAGCTTTCATGTTCGGTACCTCCTCCACACTAAAATAGCATGTGCCCAACTGTTTTAACGGATGAAATGAAAAGAAACGTGGAAGCAGAATTCCATGGTGAATACGCATTAGCAAATCCTGAACCAGCAACGTTGCAAACCTTTAAAAGGTGGAAGTGGGCTCTGCTTCATCAGGACGTGGGTGATGAATGCTTGTTACTCAGATTTATTTGATCACTGAGTGTTTTATTTGGTGTGGACCTGTCAGGACCTCTCCTCATAGCCTCGGACACTGATCTCTTGGGTTACCGATCTGTGATCACTGATCATGTAACATGGGAATTTTTGGCTTTATCTGGGGTATTGGTGAGTAGAGGGTTCCATCTTATCATTTCTCCTGTCCCCTATTTATTTCATCCTCGCCCCCTATTTAGGTTCAACCATCCAATTCCACTGCCGGTACCAACATACTATGATTTAAATATTGCTAATTGTTTGGTACCAACTTTATAATTTCCTATTCAATATCTCTGCATTCTTTTTCTCTGGCAAAGCTCAATCTGTCTTCTAAATGTCAAGTCAAATGTTATAGCCTTTGTTATGGATTCACAAAATGATATCCTGGAAATGATATTGCTGAAATCTCTTTTTGATGAGAAACCTGCAGGAAAGGTACATAACCTCACTCAGGTCACATAGGAATGGAGACTCGACCTAGTGGGCTGACTACACATGGGGGGGGGGGAATTTCCCTGAGCCCTGAGAGATACAAAGCAAAGGAGGAGGAGGGTGAGTTTAACAATCATGACATTAAACTTGACTCCTTGAGAGCCCCAGCATTGGTGAGGAGCATATCTGGAGCACCTGGGCAGGTCCTGGAGGTGACTCTGCACCAGCCAGAAGCCACTCAGCCCCCACTGTGCCTCTCCTCCCCCAGGAACTGGTCAGCGGTGCTCCATGCCCCCCTCTGCCATGATACTCCTCTCTCAAATCCAGGCAGCCAAGAACTGAGTCCTCTGAAGCTATGAGTTTCAAAGGTTAAACCTCAGCTTTACACTGTTGGTGTCAAGTGTTGTGCGTCTCCTGCCTAACCCAGGGATGGCCCCACAAGAATCAAATGGACATAGATTAAGTCCAGATGACCACATGTGCAACACAGTACAGGACCAGTGAGAGCAGCAATGCTAAGACTCATGCTATAGTGTAAATAATTATATTTCATAAGTTAGGAAGCTCCAGATATTTTGTATGAAATCATTCGATGAGAACTATCACTTGATTCAAAACCTGACTTCTTCAAAATATCTGTTAGTCATGGAGAAAAGTCTGATTAGTTCTTTGAATTAAGTTTTAAGAGCCGAATCCTGCCCCAATTCAATTGCAATTTGACAAAATGTCATGGAAAAGAAATCACTGGTTCTCAGGGAGACAGTACAAAGTGACCAGAAGTCCACCTTCCTCTAGCAAGAGAACATGAATTGTGCATGACGACTCATGGGGACAAATACTTCCTGAGCCTCTTCACTCTGTCAGCTGGTCCTCTCGTGAGCAGAATATCTTTAAAATCTGCTGATTTCTTGGTTAATATCAGAACAGCAGCTCATTATCACCAGAGATTAAAGCGTATGACATATTGCAAATATTAACTGCTTTCCACTTGCTTTGATGTCATCTTGCCTGATGTTTGATTTCCAGGAGATGAAGAGCTCTACAGGTGACATCACCTGTCCTCAACTTGATGCTAAAGGCCACTAAAAATTTTGGCTTGGTTTTTGTCATTTTATATCAGTGTAGTTTTAGGGCTTCAGCTGACAGCCTCATAAAACAGACACAAATGACCCACCAGTCCCAGGTCTATTTGTTCTTAATTTTAGTTGGACACAGCTCACTAAATGGTCCAAACTGGTATAAGAATGTGACCCTCTCATCTCACTCTTTCCTGTGGCCGGAGTCAAGAACTTGGGCCACTGAACTGTTATGTAGACATGCACTTCCACTGGTGTTTAAAATTCAACAATTCCAGAGCTGAACTTCTCTTTCTTTATTTTCCTACATTTTCCACTCCCACCAATAAATCAAGTCAATACATAGATTTTACCCTAGATTTAGGTTTTTCTTAAACCCCAAATGTAACTGGATCTGAAATTATGCTACTTCTTTACCTTGAATATTTCTTCAATCTGTTGCCTCTTTTCTCTCTCCATGCACTTTGTGTTATCCAAGCATTCATCATAAAATAAATATTGCAATGTCCACTTTGGTGGTCATTTTGCCTCATATGTACGACTCCTACTTCTGTTAGGTGTTCAGCAGAACTACAATCTGAACATGGTGTCCCGTTCTCCATACTCTGTGAAGCTTCATGTCACTGGTGGGGGCAGGGATGTCCACATCCTCTGCTATTGCCTCTCCTTGTCATCTCATCGCTTGCAGGGACTGATACGAATTTGTCCAAATTGCAGTTCCCTAAATTTCTATGAACACTTTTCCAAACGGATTCTGTTTTGCTTTCTTTTCATAACAACATATCCTTTTCCTTGTTCATATTTAACATTTACTTCATGCTTTCCTCCTTATAAGCTTATCCACTTAGATTATGAGTTCTTCCTCTGGATCTTATAGCACCAAGAAATTAACTAGGTGCCTTGTAATCAAAAATTTATGAGCATTTTGGGGAATTCAGTGAGTCACTAATACTACTAAAAAGATTATGCTCAGATCTCACGCCTTGGAAAAAGGATTCACACAATTTAAAGAAAACTTTATATTCATGTTATAGATTACTATAATGAAAGAATGCGGGAGGAGGAAAGTCATAGAGATCAAGATAGACAAGAATTCTAGGTACATGTATCCAGTAGTCTCTCCAGCAAATGGAAGTGGGAGGATCATACAGAGATTGGTTCCCTCTCCTAGAGCACAGCACTGTCAAATCAACTGCTCACTTGGGGCTTGGTGTCCAGAGATTTCAATGGGGATCAACAACATAGGCAAAGGTGGAAAATGTTAGATCTTAGCTCCCCCAGCGGTTGATCTTATATGGCATGGCCCATGTTCTCCAACAATAAATCACAGTGTTAGAATGGACTATTGGTCTTGTCCCCAAGCCTCCAATTCAATTATAACATTTATTATGCCTTCTAATCCAAGGTCTTAGAGGTTATCTCCCAAGAATTAGGGACAGATTCTTGTCGAGACAGGTTTTCCCAAGCTATTCTTGGGACAAAATTGATATCTACAGTGCATCTTCCCATCAAGGTGTAATAGCAACAAGAGTGAAGACAGCTCTGTGCTAATTTCTGAATCTTCACTGTTCATGTCCTGGCCTGAGTAAGAGCCTGGGCTATGACCTCAGAGTGAATGAATGAGTCAATGAATATAAAAGGGATTGAAGCCTTTATTTTAACATTTCTTCATTACTCGCTACAATTTTCTTGGTAACTTCCTTTAGGAGTCAGCAGAACACATTAAGGTACTCCCCTTTAACTGGATCTCAACTTCTCTCTAGTTTTGTCTTCCCGTATGTAAAGTAGGGAGGGTGCACCGTAATCAGAAGAAAAGAAACACAGTCACCAAGTTGGCTACTTTTCCCGTATATCACAGATGGACCAGTTCACATGGTGCAAGAGCTGCTGTGGCCCTGAAGTGGTCCATGGGAAGAGCACTGCTTCTGCAGCACAAGTGGATGGGGCTCTGGGGTGAGAGTGTTAGTCTGCATATTCCTCCTGTTGGGCTGCTCTGGCTAGGAGAAAGCCAGCTGTCATGTCTAGCTTCTGTGGCTCCAAGAAGGCTCCTTCGTCTTCAGACATCTACTCCACGGACCTCTCTGTCCTGTATCTCACCCTTTAGGAACCTCTCCTTTTACATTACTCATTTATCTTTCCTTAATGGTACAGATTCCTGTTAGACACATTGCTATCCACATTCCCACATTCCATGTGGTTTCTTTTTAAGAGATCTCTTAAAAGTATACATCAATTCAAATCACTGCTCTGTAGTGCACTATGGTGGATCCCCACATTGTACAGCTTAAAAAAATATTTCCTTACTATGTTCTACAGTATGATAAATTTTACAGGATCTATTTTCTAACTCCCTGTCAAACTTCATCTACTAATTTAACTATTTTGTTTCTTAGTAGCAGAGTACACCTTTCCAGAAAGTTCCTACTCATTTTCTGTCTCTGTTTTACCTCTGCTGACTTGAGGGTCAGTTCCAGGCAGTCAGATCCCTCGTGTCCCACTTCCTGCTTTAGGTCGAGAGCTCAGAGCAGTTCTGGGCACGTGGTTACCAGCTATGCATGTGACTACCTGGGGATAGGTGACGATTCCAGCAAGGTGGGGTTACCGCAGCACCAGGGACACAGGAAATGGAAGCACCATCCCAGGAAGTGTGAGACAGCATCAGTTTCCTGCAGGGAGATGAGAGAAGAAAGCTCACCAACACAGAAGCCGCTTTCACTGCTCCAGCCTCTGTCTCTTGCACAGCAGCTCCCTGGGCACATCCCAGCATCTTCCTCCATCACAACCAGGATGCTTCTGGCATCCAGGAAGAAAAGAACACAATGCTGAGAAGCCTCATGTTTTTTGTGTGTTGGTGTTGCATGGAAAACCAGAAATACTGAGTTTTAAAAACACATTTGACATCTGTTTATTACCTATGGACATCTGTTTATTACCTTTTAATTCTGTGAACCTGGGCAGTGGCTACTGGCTCAATTCTCTCTGATGTCCTTGGAGACCCGTGCACACAAAATTCTGCTTTACTGGTGATACTGAGAGAGACAGGGAAATACAATCATCTCCCTCATAAGGAACAGAAATTGGAAGTCACAGAGAAGGGCTTCTCTCCCCTCCAGCCCACAGGCACAGCGGCGTGTTTTACAAATGAGGAAGCAAGGGTGAGTCCCAGTAAAATATCAGCATCCCTCCTAATTCTACACAAAGTTCAAGGCTGGGGCCTAAGCAGTGTCTGTCGGTCCCCAAAGCCCTTCCTCCTTCAGGTGCTCCCCCAGGGCCAGCAGAAATAGAGGAAAGGTGAGGAGGAGGGCTGCTGGGGCTGTGTAAGTCAACACTGCTGTGTAGGTGACTGTCTGCAGGTGCAGGAGCTCGCCAGCTTGGATGTGAGAGAGCTCGGGTGGCATACAGATGTTCCCTCACCGAGGCAGAACAGAAAGAAGCCCCGGGAAGCACGTCCGGCGCCTGTGCCTCTCCTGGCTGTGTGAAGCGGTGGGGAGAGGCTGTGGGAGGATGTGGATGGACAGCATCTGCCTTTCTGGGGGAAATGAGACCTGGGCTTAGCTGGGAGGTGGGCAGCACTGGTCTTCCTCCTGCTCTGTGTGGCTAGGCTGCAGCCTGTGCAGGGTTAAGGATGGTGGATTTCTCCAGTTGCTATGTGCAGCCAGAGAGCCAGCAGATGGTTCCAACAATTCCAGGAGCCCCCCTGGCCCAGGTGAAGGGTGGACTCAGCCGTGCGCACTCACTGACGTGTGGCTGGTCCCCAGGGCTCCAGGCTGTTTTCGCGTATGATCAGTGTAATATTCCACAGCTAAATTTAGGGCTGTGTGTCCTCTGACAATGGCACTGCACCACAACTAATTAGCAACAAAGACTGTGGATGGTGACAGGTTTAATTATTTAATCTCCAAGGTTCAGATGAAATTAAAACCCTTTGCCACAGGGTGAAAAATTCGTATGTACACAAGTTAAGATGATAGTAATGAGACTGTAACCACAAACCATAATAAGGAAAAAGATCTTTAAAAAACACAGCCATGCCAGGTTAGTGTGAGGTGTGCGTGTTGAGTGTGTGTATAAAATCATGGATTTGTCTCTATGTATCAGAGTGTGAATTAATGTGAATGTGTATATACTTCACAGACATTTAGCATATGCATTGTTGAAAATGTACAAATGCAAGAGAGGTGTATATATGCAGCTATGTATTCATCTGTATGTGAAGAACTAAAGTACACATACATCTGCCACACTGAACTACATGTGAACAAAGCTAGACTTGCCTATGTATGTGTACCTGAAAATGTGGCTAGTGTTTATAGAGCTGTACTCTGTGGAGTCAGTGCTTGATAGTTGTGTGTGTGTGTGTGTGTGCGTGTGTGTGTGTGTGTATGTGTGTACATGTTTGCTTCTGTAGAAAGGTTATTTTGATTTGAGAAATGTATGTAATCAAGCAGAGTACAGGAGATCTGTACATGTTTATATTTGCTCATTTCTACTATGACAAATGTGTACAGAACTATGTGTGTACTTACAGACATGTTTTCTCATTTAGTAGGTGTCCAGACATGAGTTGTGAATCTGTGTTATACTGCCTAAGATTCTATGTTGACCTATGCAAATGGCATGTTTATTTTTATGTGTATAATTTATGTATTCATCTACAATCATATGAAATGTGTTGTATGATGAAAATGAATCATATAAATGGATTAATTTGTGTGAATATAACCTTTGTATGCACTTAAGCCTTTGCACACTAAGCACTGATACCTGTCTGCATGTCCCTAGTGTTAATCCTCTAAGTGTTATTAAGTGACTTTGTAGTCAGTGTTAGATGAACACAATGTATGGAAAGTGGAAGATGTTCGTGATGTGTGTCTGTACTTGTTTCCTTAGAGATATATGAACAAATATATGTGTGGCGTGGGAAGTGTGTAAACTATTCCAGATAAGTTATGTTTCCATGTAATATTCTGTTACTGTATAGAATATATATGATTTAAAGTTTATAATGTCAACCATTTTTAAAGATTTGGTGGTACCAAGAACTGAGTACACATGCTGCACGAGCACTTTACCACTGAGCTGCTTTCCCAGCCCAGGCCTAACTGTGTTTAAGTGTTTGGCTCAAAATGTTTACCACGTTGATAGCATGCAGTCACCGCCATCTTCCACTTCCCCTTCCACTGCTGGTGTGACGCGCTGCTGCACGTGGATGTAGCTCCTCCTCCACCCTCACCTCCAGCCCACTCCACCCACTCTGCTCCATGTCTGCACATGTCCGATGACTCTCAGCACCTCATCGGAGCAGATTCTTACAGTATGTGTCCTCTGGTGGCCAGCTTATTCATTAGCATAATGTCTTCAAGAATCAAGCATGTTGTAGCATGAGGTAGAGCTTTATTTTTGAAGCTGAATAATACTGCAAGGTGCCTGTGCGTGTGTGTGTGTGTGTCTGTGCGTGCGTGTGTGTGTGTGTACTTGCACGCGCATGAGCACGCGCATGCGTGTGTGAGTTTCGCCTCTATTTCCATGTACACAAATTCCTGGGCTTCTCCCTCTCTTTGGACATCCCACTTAATTACTAGCAATAACATTGCTGTGGACATGAAGACACAAGTGCTTGTCCAGGTCCCTAGTTCCAATTGGTTTGGGTGCATACCCGTAAGTGGTGTGCTGGATCGCATAGTAATTCTCTTTTTACACGTCAAGGAACTATTATATTGTTTCCCACAGTGACGAGACCATTTTTACTAATATTTCTAAGTGTGTATATTAACTAGACACACACATAGTTCACTTACAGAATTTAGACCTAAATGAAAACCTGAAGCACTTTTGGAACATATATATTATACATATATATGAACACAAAAGTTAGACTTCAGAATACGTACTATGAACCATGTAAGTATAATAGTAATGAGTTCACTAAAATTGTTAATTCCATTACTTATTAAATTTTATATTCACAACATTCAAATGCAGGAGTTTGAAATAATAAATTATTTTGCTCACCTACCTGACATTTTGCTAGCTCTGGGCAGCTCCAGCTTTTCCCTTTCCCCAGTCCCACTATCTAGAGTGGCTGAGTAGGGTGTAGAAGCCATTTTTCGGATGTCCAGGTTGGATATGGGTGACACTGACCGTCATCTCCGTGGGCTGTCTGGCCTTCCTTACCGCCTTCCAGGTGCTAGCATCTCCAGAGCCCCTGGAAGACACTTGATTGATTTTTATGACCTAGTCTTCAAAGTTGCACGATGTCACTTCCATGCCTCAGATTCAAGTCCCATTCCTCCTCTAGTCCTGATTCCTTCAATCATCCAAGAGCTAACCATACAAGGTAAAAAACTTTTGCCCCACCAATCAGCTACAGCCCTGTTGCCCCTATGTGTTCATAGCCACGCCCACTCCCTGAGCTCTATATAAGCCTATGTAGTCCTCAATAAAGGCGGAAGGATTCACCGAAACCTCCTGGGAGTCTGTGTGGTGACTCTGAACACTCACCCTCCTGGTCCAGGCCTCTGAATCTGATTCTTGGCCGTGTACCACCCTGATGCCAAGGACGACTACTGTGCCAAAAGTTGAACTTGTATGTGACGAAACTGGGAATTCAGTAGTAGAGGTTCTGTGCATACACACACATATACACTCATACACACACAGTCTATCCTGATGGATTTATATTGCAATGGAAGTAATCAGAGGAAAAGAAGCACCAATCATATCAAACAAGAGTTATATATTAAGTAGAATAAACATTTTATTAGGGAAAAGGAGATGTGGGAGCCCAGAGAACGAACATCTTCCATCTAACCCTGTCCTCTCGGCATGCTTCCTGCCACATCTGTGCATATTAAACCCCAACACGTGCCCAGACCGGAGTGGCTGAGTTCCTGCACTGTGCTCTAGAATGCTGTTCTCAAAGGAGGGCTTACAGAGAGACTTACGGAGACCTGAGGTGGGTGTGCGTGGCCTTCTCTGTATTCCTTCACTTCTTGACTCCACAAGGCAGCTGGGTGAAGCCTTCTCCTTATCAGTCAGGTGGAGCTGATGGACAGAGAACTCTGGCTACTGAAGACCAGAGTCCACAGCACATTCCCACTGTGTCCCCTGAAGGAGCCCTTTTCTGCAGGATTCTGTT
Source organism: Petromus typicus (assembly GCA_004026965.1). NCBI lineage: Eukaryota > Metazoa > Chordata > Mammalia > Rodentia > Petromuridae > Petromus > Petromus typicus. The sequence goes on along the minus strand of PVIR01001552.1, from coordinate 37,306 downwards.
TACCCAACTGTAGATTCACACCCCCGGAGATGTGCCCTTTTCCAGGTCTACATGGGGCTCAGCATAGTTGCCTCACTTTCCTCTTCTTGTCTCCTTTGGCTCCCCATGTGATTCTAACACGCATCCACAGAGAAACCAGCCCCACTGTCCCAGCTATGAGGGGCAGGTTGTGCGGGAGGCCTGGGGTTTCATCCTGCCTTCAGTAACATCACCCAGAAGAAAAGGATGTGCTTGATTAAAACTGCTCAAGTTTCACTTTCCCGAAGGCTTCTCTAAAGGAGTATTTCTGTTAAGCGAGTGGAAACAGCGTTCTAACACACGCTCACCTGTCCTCTCCCAGTGTGCACGGCATCTTTGAGAGACCCAGCAGCACTTTTCCTTCTTTAAGAATACATTTTTTAAGTAAACCTTCCTCGTGCAAAGGTCTCTGAGGCTCTAATTTTTAGTTTTTGAAATTATAAAACTGGTGTTGATAAATTTTAAAAAGTGTACAATTGTATGTTATATATTGTGAAACAGAAAATGCTCAAAGTAAAATAGGGTGAAGGGGGAAAATAATGAGATTATCACAAAAAAGAAAGGAAACAAATTGTATGTATGTGGGGGGGGTGGTAGGGTGGGTAGGGATATGGGAAAAAATGAGAATTAAGTTGTGTCTTATACTGGTACAAATCCCCATTATGGAGCACAATCATGGTGTGTATATGTAATGTACCAATAAAGATTTCAATAAATAATTTTTTAAAGTGTCGTTAATCACTTTGCCCATCACTGTTTCTTTCTGCACTTTCTTATTGCCATGGTCATCACCGATTCTGATGAATGAAACTCAAAGATTGATCAGTTTGTAATACAGGTGCTTAAAGTACTTCAAAGAGTTTAGGCACAAGGTATCAGTGACTAGAAAAGGAGTACCCAGGGAAAGCATTTCCTCCACTGAGCTTTGTATTATCTTTGATTGCCACCTGTCAGGCCTTATTATTCTCAACAGAAATCTGTGTACTTCCTGAGAATCACTTGAACAACCGCATGAGGACATTGGTGGCTATCCTTTATTACACATAGCTCTCCCGTAACATACTACAGCATCTCCTAGTCTACAAAATCAAAGTCAATAAAATCCTACCCTTCTACCCAAAGTATTCTCAGTCAGTGCTGTCGCCTTATGCACACTTACAAAAGTAGAATATATTGACAGTCTCATCTGCTTAATTGGTTTCAAAATATATTCTAGTGAAATAGAAAATATTTAAAATGGAAGAGAGTGTAGGGGTAAATAATGAGAGGGAGATGAATGTGGTAATAATAAAGAAGAAAGGAAACAAAGATTATGTATATAGGAGGTGTGGGATGCAGGAAGGGGGAAAAGGAAAAAATGAGAATCAAGTCTTCTCGTATTCTGGTACAAACTCTCAATGTTGAATGCAATGATGATGTGTATTCAAAATGTACAATAAAGATTAAATTAAAAAATATATATTCTAAAAGAGACTTTTTCCAAACCAAATATTCCTGGGCATAATAAATATATTAAAATAAAAAAATTTTTTAGGGCTTTGGAGAGCAAAGTCTCATCATTTTAGCCCACAGTTCTCCACTTCCCCGAACTTCCTTAATCCACATCAGGGGAACACCACGAGATTTGCACATTATCTCTCAGCACCAAAATAAGTGGGGAGGGTGAGAACTTTTCTCCATTCTCCAAATCTCTCCTCTTATCTGATCAATATTAATGATGTCCTCAACCTGTCTTCCTCTGCATGACATTTCCAAATATTTTCTTTTCCAAATCCAGCATATCATGTCATAGCTTCCTTTGTCTTCAAACCTCTCCTTGATTTCCCTCTTCCAATGCTTCTGTGGTCAAAGATTGAGGCTGGTCTGAACGACTTCTTATAACAAATTCTCACATTCTTCTCTATTGATTCACTGTCAACTTCCACAGGTTATAGTTCTCTCATCAACCCTCATGACTTAAAATATGCCAAAGTCACTAGTTTTTATTTGGAGACAGGAAATTTTTCTGAATTCTGTTATTTTATATTCACCTGCTCGTTCAGGGTATTCAGCTCCATACCTAACAAACATTAAAATTCCCACATCCAAACTCCTGGTCTATCACACCCTGCTCCAAACATGTGTCTCCTCCTTCACTCCCCATCTTAAAGAATGGTCATTCTGTCATTTCAGGGGCTTGAGCCCAAAATTTTAAAATCAGTCACACCTGAATCTTTTTTTTTTTTTCTTAGTACCCATTTGCCCATTTCCAGAACTTAGTTTCAAAATGTCCAGGGCCCAGTACCTCTTGCTGTCGCCTCTGCTTTCACCCGGGTCAGCCACTCTTTGTTGCTGAACGAGGCTGTACTTCCCTGTAATCTCTGCACAGAAAGCCAGATCAGAGCAACTCTGCTCAAGCACTTTGATCACTCCCTCCACCACGGCCCACCGCCCCTCCTCTCCTTCTGCTTTTGCACGCTGGATATTTGTCCAATGCAACAAGCAAGCTTCAGCCTCTCTGCCTCATGCAGGACCACTCCTTGTGCCCGGCATGCGTCTGCCACATCCAGCGGTTCTCTCCTCATTTCCTTTTGGTTCCTCTTATGTCATTTCTGCAGTTCGCTGTCCCTGGACCAGCACTTCGGACTGTGTATCATCTCTCTTTTAATTCTCTCCATAGCACAGTTCACCATGCACTGGCTTCTGTATTGCTAGAAACCTTTTTTTTTTTAAGGTTTTTTGAGACAGGGTCTCACTTTGTGGTTCAGGCTGGCCCTGAGCTCAGCCTCCAACTCACATCACAGCAATCCTCCTGCCTCTGCCTCCCGAGTGCTGGGATGACAGGCGTGAGCCACCACGCCCGACACTGTGGTATGTGGTAGTGGTTGCTGCTGGGGTGAGTCTCCACATCCAGTATTGTATGTGGTTACCGGGGATCGAACCCAGGCCCTTGTGCTTGCTAGACAGGCGCCGGAACCACTGAGCTATATCTCCAGTGGCCATGATGTCTGATACACAGCACTTGTTTGATGAATGCTAGTGAAATGGACGGCTGAGTAAATGCATCTTGAGTCCCAGCCCCACAAACTTTCATTATCTGAATATACTAGGCGTCTCTCTTTGGGTGGAGTTGTTTCTTCTGCTTGAATATCTACCCCACCCCATCACGTCATGGGTCAGGGCTCTGCTGTTACCTGCTCTGTGAGCTTCTGGCTCCCACGGCCAATCCTGGGTCAGGTGAGCTACTTTAGCCCAATAGCCTTCGGCTCTCAGCAGTCAGTTGTCAGAGTTTTCCTGAGAACACAACAGCAAACTCTCTCATTGTTTGCTTCTGCATCTGTCTCCTCTCCTGCAGTGCAAGGTGACAGGGATGGGAACTCGGCCTTATTTGTCTTTGCATATGCAGCACGGAACACAATCCGTCAATACATATTTGCCAAATGCAAGAATCAATTATTCAGCAGCTCAGATCTATATACAATCTACAACTTTCCAGGAATGCTGACTGGAAACAAAGGGCAAGAGCAGAAAGACATTAGAGGGAAAACACAAACAAAATTTCTTCCCAGGAGCAAAAAGTGTTTGTTTAGTAAATTTCACTTACATGAAGCAATGGGAAAGACAAATTGAGGTGAAAACTGACTTTTGGAATTTGAAAAGGCCAGTCAGGGTCAGATTTGGGTCCTCTTTCTTCTTGCCAATAAAGATGTTGTCTGGTTGGAACAATGCAGGAGAAGATGCCTATGGAGGGCTGATAATGAGAGCGAGGTCAGAGGGGGGCAGGCTCCATACTGTGGCACAGACTCTTCTGCCTTGGAGATTGTTGTGGTGATTTTTACGAGTCTTATTCAGGGACTGTAGCTAAGCTCCAGTTTCTTGCATAAATGGCCCAAATTTAGGTGTGATTGCTCTTGGAAGCAATCCATATAAATAGAGACTGAGTGTGAGTGTGAATGGGTGTGGTGGGAAGTTTGGAAATGACTTCTTGCCCTTTGGAAGCCTGCTCATGTTCTTGAGGGCTGTAGCACTGCCCTGGAGGCGGCACCACACCACACCATGCTCGCGCTCTCCGCTCCAAGGTGCCCTCCAAAAATTAAGTTCTGTTGGTTCCTCTGCATATTCTGAAGACAAAACTACTCCTGGAAATTTCTACAGCTCACAGAATTCAAAGTTACTCTAACTCAGACCTGAATGGGAAAATTGGAAAGTATGGGCAATGGAATGGAACTGTATCTCTGCTTTTATGAAGTTCACATATAGCATTTGAAGAGTTTGAGATAATTATAGAAAATTTTAAATGACGTATATTAAGTGCCTTTAAAAATTTAATGTGCTAAGTAAAACATGGTTTCATCATAGATACTATATAATAGCATATTACTTTTTACTTTGACTGTTAGGAAGCTCAGAAATAAATTCAATGTTCAATCTTTGTGATATTATTAGGCAAGGTGGTTGTTAATGTTTTCTTTTTTATTCTGTTTTTTACATAATCATGTTAAGTAAATAACTCAATAAATGCGGAAAGGATTTTACAGACATGAAATCATTATCATAATGAAATTCTGCAATATTTCTGTCTCTCTCTAAATATTCCATTCTTCCAACTTGGTCATCATTTTCTACCTACTCCATCTCCTAGCTACCACCAACTTTCTTTCTGTCTGTATAATTTTGCTTTTTATAAAATGTTTACAAATTGAATCAGATGATGCCATTTTTTGTGTGTGGCATCTTTCATTTACCAAGATCTTTTGAAATTCTTACATATTACTTTGTGAATCTGTTATTTGTAAGTTTTAAGGTTGTGTAGTATTTGACTTGAAGAATTTTTCATAATTAGCTTACCCAAATATTTTTTTCAAAAGAAAAGATACAAAGTTGGCACTAAAAAAGCAGTAACATTTTTGTAAAACAATAGAAAACTCACTAAGAGATAAATTAAAAAGCAATACCTTTTACCATGGCATAAAAAATGAAATACTTTTTTATTTTGGTACCAGGAATTTAACTCCTGAATTTTTGCATGCAAGGCAGGTTCCAGAACCATTGATCTAAATCCCTGGTCCCCCAAAATAAAATATTTAGGAATTAGCCAAGAGAAAGACTTTTACACTGAAGCATATAGTACTCCAAAGAAGGAAATTGAAGAGGATATCAGAAAATGGAAAGATATTCCCTGATCCTGCCTAGGCAGAATCAATATAGTCAAAATGGCCATACTTCTAAAATTGTTATACAGATTGAAGGCAATCCCAGTGAAAATATCAATAGTGTTCTCCCACTGCTACAGAAATCAATCCTAAAATTCGTGTGGAACCAAAGAGATCTAGAATAGCAAAAGCAAGTCAGGAGGCCTCAAAATCCCAGGTTTCAAGTTATATCACAAGACTTCAGTGATATAAACTGCCTGATACTGACATAGAGATGTGTCCAAGGGACAGAAGAGAGGTCGCAGAATCAGCTACAGTATACTCAGCTACCATAGCTGGAGCCACAGCATTTTGCAGGAGGAAAAACAGACTCTTGAAAAAATGGTGCTGGGCAAGTAGCTATCCACATACCGAAACTAATTGTAACCCCTATATCTCACTATGAACTGAGTGAAAAAAGACATACATTAAAGATCTAAATACCTGCACAAAAATACTTAATCTGCTGGAAAACAGACTAGGTAAAACTCTTGGAAGCATAGGTGTCAACAAGGACTCAGAACAGAACCCTAGTTGTACAAGAAATCATACCAGGAATGAATAAATAGGCTCAGATCAAACTGAAAAGCTTCCACACCACAGAGGAAACCACCAACAGAGAGAAGAGATAACTGTAAACTGGGGAAATATTTTTGTCAATTATTCCTCAGACAAAGGAATATTATCTGGAATATATAATATAATTCAAAAAATTAGGCCCTTCAAATTTAAAGACCCAAACCAGAAATGGTCACCTTAAATGCATAGACATTTCTCAAATGCAGAAGTACGAACTGTTAATAAATATATGGAACACTATTCAACACTGCAGGTCATTTAAGGAATGCAAATTAAAACAACACTGAGACTCCACTTCACACTAGAAAGAATTTCTGTCAAGAATCAACCAGCAACAAACTCTGGAAAGGCTACCAGAAGAAAGGACCCCCTCATCTTTGCCTTTTGGACTTGAGTGTGAAATGACGCAGCCAGAGGGCCCAGTCATGCAGCCTCGATGCTCTCACTGGTGTTTACTTTCCTCAGTTTATTCACTGCGTGGTATACTGTCGTAGCAACTGAAAACGTGCTAAAAACAAAGATGCAAGCACGGGATCTACCCACCTGCAGCTAACCAGGGCAGAAGCATACCGGAAATCTGAGGGAAACGCAGGATACATGAGGAGCACTCCTGCACACCGCCGTGTGGGGATGGAGTGAGCTCCCAGGCACTGCTGCCCCTCTGCAGCCCTGAGCAGTTGGCAGAGCTGAGGAAGGGACTCACCAGAAATCCAGCCAGAGCCCTGCAGGCACCGCAGCACCACGTCCGCTGCACTTTTCTGGCCAAATGCTCAGAACATGTTCAACACGTTTGATGTGGCTTTTTGTGACTTGCAGCCAAAGCCTCCAGAAAGAAGAACAGCGCTGAGCCTACAGGACATGTTTTTCTCAGCCCGGCAGCTGGACACCCTCAGGACATGCACGCCCATGCGTTTCTTCTCTGCCAACCTGCTCTGAAGTTGGCCTCTCTCCTGTCACCAGGCCTCTTCATTATGTAAACTGATAATTTCAATATTTTAGTTATATAAACAATCACTATGATCACTAATATAGTAGTATGATACTAACATGTTACACGAGTGCACATGGATGTGAATGGTTGCAATGCAGGGAGCTCTGAACCTCATGCTGAAATGTAACAGCCATTAGGAAACTTGCTGAGACCTAAGTGGCCATCAAGTCTTGAAGATTCCGATTTTTTAATCAGTGCTATTCCAAAAGGTTGAGTTCATTCTCCTCTCGCCTTCATCCTCTCCCTTCTCCTCTTGACTGATGCAGAGCAGGAAGACCTTTGGCAGAAGCCAGCACCTTGATATTGGGCTTCCCAGTCCCCAGAAGTATGGAGTAAGACATTCCCATCCATTATCAATTATAAATACCTAGTCTGTGGTATTCTGCTATAGCAGCATGAAAGAAGCTAAGACACCATGTTTTCTTGTGAAATTCTGCACGACCACATTGTTGTCCATAGTATTTTCCATGGGGAGATTAGACTCTGTGTTCCCTAAATGTAGGGTGCCACCTGTCCATGAATAGTTGATAGGTAACCTCCAGAATTGCAGCTTAGTCACTAGCTACATATCCTGGGTAGGGCATTATTTATTTATTTTTTTAACCATTACTAGTATCAGTAGTAGTACCTATCCCATATGATTGTTTACAAGTATAAATGAGATAATGTTAAACTTGGCATCATGGATCCCAGCACAAGCAATTAGCTGAAGTTTATTCCCTCCTTGTCTTTCATTGCTTATGAGAAAAGCCCATCTGGTTATCCTAGTATTTCAGAAACATAAAATCCACAACCCCTATGGTCCTTCCAAAATTAGAAAGTCTAACAACTTTATTTCTATATCCTTTTTTCCATTTTTACAGAATAGAGCTCTTCTAACTCTTTCTGAGTTAAGGTAAATTGCTGAACACCAACTCTTGAGTATATTTTCCCAAGGAGATCCAGCAACTCCAGAGAGATTCTAAAGCCAGACAGAGAGGATATTCTGAGCAACCTAAATAAAAGGAAATAATCAATGGGGGGAGGGGGCCCAGAATCCTCTCATTGTCCTTTACCTTAGTTAAAAAATAATAAACAGATTTCTATTATGTACCGTCTCTGCAAAGTATAAAGATATTTACATTTTCCTGTTCTGTTTTCAAGTAATCGAACCACCCAAATGTTGTGTCTTTCAGGAACATTTTGCATATTTATGTGAAAGTCCTAAAGTTTCCATGACTTTGCAGTTTGATATTAACATTTTGTGTAGACTTTGTCCTAGCTGGAGATATATGAACACATTTTACACAGAGCCCAAATGCTGGCCAGACCTTCCTTATGCATAAAAGACAGATCTTTCCCTTGGAACTAATTCCCCCAAAGATATATTACAGAATGTGTTGCATTTTTCATGGCCAGCAAAAAGCCATGCTCTGTTCAATATCAAATGAGGGAGTTGAAACACTATGAATTTTCAGTAATCTTGAGTTTCTAGACTGCTAAGGAAATAGAGTCATTTCATTTACATTTGTTTGGGCTTTCAGTCAGGTATATAAGAAGCCTCAAAGTTACCTTTCCACCTTAACAGATTCAATGATGAAAAATTCAAGACCCACTGACTCGTGTCACATAGCACCTGCCCTCAGCACTGGGGAGCCAGAAAAGTGCAGCTCCCCTGAGCAAAAGCCGGGGCCGACAGTCTCTATGAGAACCAACACTGGAGCAGGAAAATCTAAACTACAGAATTGATGAGGAGTTACAGTTTCAATGTAAATAATCCTAAAACTTGCAAAGCTCCTGGGAGCCCTGGGATAGAGCTGTGCGTATTTTTTCCGAGTTCTACCTACTACAGTGGATCAGTTTCTGACAATAAATAGTGGAGGAAAGCCTCCTCCTGCCTTTTGGGTAGAAGGGCTATTTTGAAATAGGCCAGAGTATTCATTTCTTCTGATAGCCTCTTCACTTGGAAGATGTCACTGCCCAAAACCAGGTCCAGTGGAGTCTTCCCGAGCTCAGCTCACCTGGGGAAAGGGAATGCCTACGGGCTGGCTCTGGATGGCACACTGCACCTCGGTGTAGGATGAAAGGATGAAAAACACATTTCATGTTCCTGATCCAGGATCCATAGAACTGTGAATACCACCCTCCCATCCACAGGACACATTAATAAAGGTCCCCAGTTTACCTACTTTATCTTATCCAGTTATCAAGAAAAAAATTATAAGGCATATTTAAGGCAAAAAAAAAAAAAACTACTCTGAAGACAGACTAAACATCAGCACCAGACTCAGATGTGAGAGATCCATCAGAATAATTAAGTGAAGGATGTTTAAAATATTAATAAGGTTAGAAGTTCTAATGGGAAAAGTGAACTGTGTGCAGGAGGAGATGGACAACATAAGCAGAGGAACTAGAATTCTAAGACAAGGCTGCAGATGCAAGTCACTGCATTGGAAGTCAAGAATGGTTTGATGTATTTTATTAGTAGACAACAAAGTTGAGGAAAAGACTTCTAAAGTTGGGAATATATTGGTAAATTTTTTTGAAACCAAAAATAAATGAAAACAATCTAGTATGTCTACAGATCGCAAGTAGCATGTGTGTCACCAGCTTGTTAAACCTGCCCTGCTCTGCCCTCTCGAGGGGTGAAGAAATTCATGCAAGGACAGTCAGCCGGCGTCTCAGCTGAGTTACCACATCAGGTATGGGGGCTTCTCAGATTCCATGAGTAGGGAGAACTCAGCTGCTCTAAGCCTGAAAGTTTACTCATCATTTACTCAAATTTCCCTCTCAGTTCAAATATATACTAATTCAGCAACTATTGCTTAGTTATATTTTATACACAATAACAGTAATTTAGAGATGCATAAATATCAATGAGATATCCCTGACCTCAAATATTCTTTAAGGAATAAATATAAGACACAGATGATGACAAAGTCTGTTTGACAACCTGTCTCCAGATAGTTCAGTTACTTCATCATTCATCATGCAAAAAATATGAAGAACTGCACAATATTATCCAAACTATTGACATTCTGGAAATATATCTGTAGAACTTTAGCTTGAAATGTTTGATTATTTCTCTGAAAAACTGCATTGGGTTCTCAAGACAGATTCAGTGACAAATGCAGTTTTGTCGCAAGACACTTTTCCTTAAGACACTTCTTTAAAAACCTATGGAGTAGGATCCACATTCAATAAATAAATAAATAATCTGATTCTAAGGTTCCTGGATTTGTGAATGAAACCTCCCAGGTGGGAAGTAGGAAGAGGTATGCTTGATTGCCGTATCAGAAAACTATTCCAACTCAGTTCCTATCAGCACCCTTTCTCCCGATGGTGCTCCATGATGAGCCCCTCATGTCAGCATGGCCCATCAACTCCAGCAAAGATTTAAGAAGATTCAAGTGCATAGAGCATCACTCTGCTTCTTTGCCGTGATAGGTTTTTTTTTTTTGGCTAGGTATCATTCTTTTGGGGCATCAAGTTAGTATCTTAAATCAATTCTTCCTTAAACATTAGACGTAGGGGAAAAGGAATACATACACTTTTATATTCGATTTATGGAGAATATTCAGAACCAAATCTTGAATTCTTTCCCTTTATTACAAAATCAATGTCTATCACTCCATGTCCACCTCCTCACTTCTCATGATTTATTGTTACTAAGAGTCTGCTCCCGGAGCTTACATTCTAGAAATAAATCATAATTTCATTTTCATAGTTAATACATCTAAAACTATTGGCAGAGCTTTTACAAAGGCATCTCCAGGAGAGGAATATGAGACTCAAATACATCAGGTCCTTGGCTTGATACTGTTAGAATAGTATAGGAAATGACTGTTTTTGTGTGGTTGTATACACAGCATCATGTTCTCAAGTTGTGTGAAGGACAAGAACCGTATGATGAAAGATTAATCACTGTCCTTGCGTCATCTCTAGTTAATAGCAGCGCTGAGATCAACCTTCCCTCTAAACACAATCTATATGGATTTGTTTGCCATTGGCATAAATTAGGGAAGCATAAAAGTAGAGGAAAAAATATAAAATAAAGTTTGTGCCTTAGAAGGGACAGAATTTGTTATTACTCTGTCACTGCAGGCAACAGGGTGTGAAAGCAGTAAGAAATCAAGTCGGCTCCAGACGTCAGTTATTCCTGATTTGGAGCAATTGAGTGCCTTTCTGACTTATGTGCTAGGGCCGGTCATTGATTAAGCTGCAGGGTGTTTCCTAAGATGCTCTTTAAGCCTTATTGCTGTGAACGGCAATGTGTGGTCAAGTTGCTTTTGTTTTGTGTGTTTGTTGCTTGTTTCTTCCCTTCTCCAGGGCAGCCTGGATTGAAATCTTCCTGGGGTTGGTTACCACCAAGTTTAGTGATTTTCTAAATATGAAGGATATCTGGACTTCCACATTTAGAGAAACAATTATCTTGTTTTGAGGTTTCATAGATACAGAAAACAAACTGTTTTGTGCTTCACAAAGTTAATGGAAGACAGAAAAATAATGAGCAAAGGGGAGTCCACGTGACAGATATTGAGACAGATTGTGTATATGTGTCCCAGCCCCAGTCTAGAAAAAGAAAAAAGGAAAAAGAAACAGAAAGAACTGGATGTGTTTACACGAGGAGTGGTGCGGGTGTCTTCTGGTGTGGCTGGCGCTGGTCTTCTCTGACACACTGGCAACATCTCCATCTGTGACCACTCTGCTCCACGGCTGCAGCTTCCAAAAGCGTCAGTGGCTCCACACACTGTTGCAACTGTCCAACATGAAGGCCACACCTCCCCCCGCTTTGGAGTCAGCAGGCCCATCCTTGTCTCAGGAAATGCAGAGGCAGCATTTCCAGGATGATGCCCACATCTGCATCCCCATACACGTGAGATGCTTTGAAATCTCCTGCCATGTCTTCGCAGGAGATCTGCTATGGCACCTGAATCTCTGCGCTTACTTAATCGCCTACTTTTCTCTGGCTTTGGTTAGCCTCATGTGTGTTTTCATGACATGCAAATATGAAGATATCAGTTATTTAATTTTGTAATGTGAATAAAAGACTAAGAAAAATAATTAAACAAAACATCTGTATTCAGCTGGGCTCAGTTCAAACAGCTGAAGGCAATGTGAAAAATGTTGTCATCAGGCCCTTTTTAAGAAACATTGCACCTTTGGTTTGTCCTGTGTACAAATACATCAGAGCCACGGCTTGGCGACCCCAGCCTGGTGTATGCCAAGCCTCCTTTCACTTCTCTCTTGCAAAACAAGTTGATTATGTGATGCTTTAACTAACACCAAGAGGTGAAAGAAGAAAAACAATTGGCAGTTGTTGAATCTCTATTTGATACTAAGTTTTAGTTTAGAAGTTTTATATAGTTTCATTTTATTTCCCAAAATAATCAATGAATGAACATTTATTTAACAACTCTTGTGCTTACAACTATCTGCACTCTGAACACCTAACCAACTATCATAGTTACCAACATACTAATTATAATGCTGTGTGATTTTACATTATTTCAATTTCTAAATTTTATGAAGAAAAGGTATGGAATTTGACCTACTGCCAGATTTAAGTAACAGAAGCTTCATTATCTCTGGAGTTTTGGATTCCTTTTGGAATTTCAAAGCTGGTGCATTTTCCACTAGACACAATCCTGTAAGACTATGTTGTTAAGCCTACACAGAACTAAATTTAGAAAACATTTGTCTTTTAATCATTTAATAAAGGCACGCAATATAGTGTAGGTGGAAAAAAGTATCCACGCTACTCAACACATAAAATATAAAATCACTGAATGACCATACTTCAGGACATTACTTATATCAGGATAACTTAGAAGACTTCTGTGAGATGAGAAGACGTTAACAATCGGGGACTTGGACCTGGGTCTCTGAGAGGATGTAATTAACGTTCATGGAGAAAGGATATCACTGACCTAAGTCCATGGTCTTTGGTCATGCCCATGGACACCAGGCATGTTAAGCATTTCTCCCTTATGTGCCCTTCCACATTGGCGATGACCCTGTGTGTCTGACACACAATGTTGACATATATTCCTGAGCCAGGGGTAGAGTTGGTCAGCACCCAAGTTGGAATTTGAACCTTGATCCTCTGTCCTTGAATCTGCACTTTGTAACATTGCAACAGGAAATTCATTTGGAGCCAGTAGCTTTTCCAAGTGAATTCTACTTGGAGTATTTCCATAGCTGTGTCTTAGACCAGCACATGAGAAGATAATTTTCATCACATCAAAGAATTATTATTCAGGGCTTCCTTTCCTTTATTTAATTAAGTCATTGCTCAGTTAGTTACTGGCCAGCATCACACAGCCTCTGTGTTTACGGACAGGTCGGCCAGCAGAATAATTCTCATCTGACAAGCTGTAATTGAACTTGTTTACTTGGATCATTAGGCACATTGGCGTTTACATTTGCAACCATTTTCTGCCTCGTTGGCTCCCATCTATTCCATTGACAAATTAATAAGAATGTACAGAGGTCTCGGTAAAGGCCTCTTTGCACCCTCCCAGCCACCTTCTTGGCTGCAGGTATTACGGCTTTGTTGTTCAAAGGAAAAGACGAGAAACAAAGCAAAACCATGACCCATTCCAGATCCATTCATCATTTTGGACCAGGAAACTTGTTGGGAGCCGTTTCCTACAGTGTCATGGCTGCCCATGCAGGAGAGAAAAAGTCGGCCTGATTTCCGGATCAGAGCCCAACATTGTCTACTTTCCTCAAGGATAATTACTGTCTTTGCCAGATTAAACTAAGAACCTTTACACACCCTCAAACCAGATTAAACTAAGAACCTTTACACACCCTCATGCTAGATTAAATTAAGAATATTGTCAGAGCACCCTACCCACCAGTTCTTTCACAAACTTTTTTCTTTTCTGTACTCATGAAAGAAGCTAGTCAGTTCGTGGGCGGTACTTAAGAAATGTATAAAAGAAGGCTGTTAAATAAATATGGTGTTCATTCGGTATTGACTGATGAGCCCTTCCAAGTCCCGCTGTCCTGTCTTTATTTATTTCTCATCCCAGCCCCTCGGCTCGGTCACCCCATGCTCTGCCCAGCTAACCCCGGCATAAACTGACAATGGGAATGAATCACAGATTTGTAAAATCAGATGTGCCTTCAACGATCTCTAGATTCTCTGTCAGGAAGCCTTTACCCAAGGACATCTCAGCCTCTGTACCTTTTTCCATAGGGACCTGGATAACTGGGAGAAAGATCTTGTGTGCTCTGAGATGTTTCACAGCATCTATCCTTTATGTTATATCAACCTTCTCCTCTTTCTTGACAATCAAAGATGTCTCCAAACATCACCCACTTTGTCACTAAATATTGGCAGCAATATTTAATAGCCCCGTTGGAAACACCCTTCCACTAGACTCCCTTGTCTTTGGTGCTGGTCTGGACCTTGTGACTGGTTTGTGTTCTTCTCCCTCACTCTGGAATTACAGCAAGTTGTGGAGATCATGTTGTTCTCTTACTGAAAAGGAAATTTCCTCAAGGGAGGAAACATGTTTTTTAACTGTGTAATATCTGACAGTGATACACTGGGACCAAAAGCCTTTATGTAGATGAGCAGGGTACTTATGGAACCATGACTAATTTCATTTTATATATCAAGAACCAAAGATGAGGTCCTGACCCCATTTTTTTTCTAAAATTTTGTCTGGGAAATCAGTTCTAATTTGATATAGGTGTACTTCAGTATATTCTTTAAAAGGCACCATAAATATTTTCAACTTATTATTGAATAGTTTGTATCTGATAGAAAAGCAGTTATAAGTGACTCACGTGGTCACAATAGAAAAAATGTAAATGTCCCCCAGGTTCTGGTGAGAGGCCATCGATCCCCCCCCCACCGTGCGCTCCCCACCCAGGTGTGGCTTTTCCAGAAGCCGTAGCACCCTGTCCCCTGATGTACTTTGTGGCTTCATAGGTGTCTTCTTCTCTACCACTCCTTTTGCAATTCCTCTTCTCACAGGTCTTAAATGTTGGTTTATGATAGCTCTGGGGCTAATTCCCAACCACTTTTAATGTATATAACAGCTTCAGATCTTTATTATCATCTTCCTGATTGTTTACACACAAAATGCCTGATCTCCCTAGACATCCTTGCAGTATGGTGACAAAACAATTTGAATCTATTACTCCACCATCTTGTGGCTTACTACACAAGTACATAAGTTCATTCCATGCTTAAAAGTTTCATAGTTGACATTTTGGATGTTAATATTTGACTATAGATTTCTAGTCTTTAATAGTATTTTAATACTCTCTGGGGGAATTGTATAGGGTTTGAGATGGATCAGGAATACTACATTATCTTTTCATATTGAAAGTCTGAAATCTCAGTTGGCCAAAACATTCACAGGCAGACATAAGACATAATATCACATCCTTTTTCTGAAGCCTCTAGGATTTTTATATGTGCCCAGCTCTTCCACAGCCTCCATCTCTTGCACATTTGCTGAGTTAATTACCCTTCAAATTTAATGTAGTGTAAGTATATGTGGCACTTTTAAACAATGAGTCTAAGTTTTGAGGTTGTCCTTCCAATAAATTTGAGGTCCTTGCCCCTCTCCTTCTGAATCTAAGAAGGTTTGTGACACCAGATTCCAATGGACATGTCAGCGAGTCTCCTGTCTTTTTATCCCCCTGAGGCAGTCTCAGGCTGCACGGTGTTTGTCCCATCTCTCAGGTGCGTGTTTCCAGGTGTTTTCCCTGGATGTGCTCCAATTTAGAATCCAACATCTTCATTGGGAGAAGACAAAACTTTTCCTAGGAAATGAATTTATTGGTAAAGGTTTCCAGCCTTTGAGATAATTTCAACTCATAGTGCTTTCCAAAGTGGACTGACCATATTATTCCCTGTAGGAACTTTAAAAGAGATAGAAGAGAATGGAAAGGCAACTCCCAGGAAATATAAATAAATTAGAAAAAGGAGAATATGAAGATTGAATAGTGTTTTTGGACATGGAGTCATAGATAAAGAATCTTGAAGTTTTGCTACTTTGAGCTCTTGACCTACAGAGATAAAACTTTCAGTCAGGCTTTTAATTTTATATTCCAAATTATTCTCTTTAAAATAATATTTCCCATAAGTTAAATATAAATTATACATAAATATACATACAGAGTGACAGTTAAATACCTAGATGTTGTTATGAAGTTTTTAGAATCTAAATTACATGTATAATCAGTGGTCCAAATGATACAGTGGTACAAGCCTAACTCTCAACCTGCTAGATAACTTAAACATGAGTTCATGTTTTCTAAAATCAAAGAATGAGTTCTAGGAATAACAAAGGTGAAGAGTAGGAAAACTTTATTGAGAAAGAAAGCTTCTGCCTCAAAGAGATAGGAGGAGGGCCCTATATTGGATGATTCCAAGATTGCTTCTCTGAGGGTATATTTATGTAGCAATGCCATGAGCTGAGGCAGATTCAAAGTAGGGGCTACCAGTAAGATTCAAAAAAGGTGGACAAGCTATGATCAACCAATAGAGTTAGTACTGATGAAGGAGAATCCAATGTGAAAGGGAATCACATCATGTAACAAGCGCACAAGGATTTTTAATTAGGAGACTTTTCCTGGGAGGGGTAGATTAATATCTTAGACTTGCCCCCCGGAGATCCAAGCCTACTTAGAATGTCAGTTACTGCTGTTTGTCCTGGTGTGTGGGCTGGTTTCTTTGTTCGATAATGCTGACCTTTAGTGGAGGTCTTCTTGACTGTCTTCCACATTAACTCATGCCATGCAGGCTTTTCATGGCCAGCCCTGCATAATTACCCACAAGATGTCCAGCTAGCTTTTCTACCGACAGCACTTAGAGATCACTCTCAGTAATGGAGATGGTCCTCACTAAGTTAGTTTCTGCTTAAAAAAATTCAAATCTTTATTGGTAAATTATGAATACACATCATCATCACAATCAACTTTGAGAGTTTATACCAAGATATGATATGACTTGATTCTCATTTTTCCCCTTCCTCCACTCACTCTGCAACCCCTACCCCCTATATACATAAGAGCAAAAATTACAGTTTCCCAAAGAAAAAGAAATTCTGCTTCACATCTTTAATGGAAAATCTTGTCTGACATGTGAGAGACCTTCCAGTTTCCCTCCTAGGTTTAACTATTTTCAGTCCTAGAAATTCCTTCAAATCTGCTTCCCCCTCTCTCTGAAATTCTAAACTCAAAGTTCTGGTGTTCATAAACAGGCCTCTGAGAACTTGTGGTGCTGGAAGGATGAATTGTTCTAAGGCACCTGGACCATGGTGCTCTGTTAGAAAAGCTCTGTTAGAAAAGTTCTGTCATCAGTCGATTCTCTCTCCTAGTCCCAAGAGGAATGATAGTCTTAGCAGGATCTTCTTACTTTCATAATATCCAATCTCAAAAGGGTTTTGCTGCAGCTGTTGGCAAGCCATCATCTTTCTGAAGCTGTGTCTTGAGATAGAATCTTTCTCTAGACCCATCACTAGACCTAAGAGTCCTGTGTGTTTCTGATTCTTGATTTGACTTGCTCTGATGCTGTATCTTGTACATGATTCTTACTTTGCTCAAGAAGCTAATCACCACCTACTGAAATTCAAAGTAAAAGCAAGGTGTAAAAATTAGATTCATGGTTAGAGGAGTAAAAGTAAATCAGATGTATGGCACTGGAAACCTGCACAACTGCTTTTTATGATAGATGAAAGACTAAGAATTATATTTCATATATATTTATGCAATACTTCTGGAGTTTCTACTAGTTCCAATTAATTAGGGTCAAGTACTAATAATTCTGTGTCTCTGTTTTCTCTTTAATTGTTATAATTTTTATTTCAAGTGTATGTTTATCTATCTTAAAGCTAGATAGCACAGTGTATAATTATTTCCAAATGAAATAATTTCATGGACACTTATTATGGAAAAAAGTGATGAATATATTAAACTAACAATTTGTGACTTAAAAATATAAGTCTGTATTCTCTTTGCTGCCCAACTAGTTCTTTTGCTCCCTCTTTAAAAAATGTATTTTCACTATAATTGCAATACAATTTCTTTGTGGAAAAATATATATAATTTTAAATACTGTCCAATAAATACCATATCATTTCTCTCATATGAGAAATAGAAAGGGTAAATGAGTTCTAAAATGTATAGTAGGTATTGTGAAATAGGAAGAAAATTTTTAAAGGGAAAAGAGGGGGTAAGGTAAGTAAAGAAGGGAAAGCAAAAATATGATGGCTAAAAAAAGGAAATAAAGCTCATGTATATAGGGAGTGGGGGGTGTAGGGAGGTAAGGCAATGAAAAAAAAATTAGAATCAAAATGTTTCATGTACTGGTAGAAATTCTCAATGTTGAATGTGATCATAATGTATATATAAAATGTACCAGTAAAATCAATAAAGAAAAAAGAAAAATAGTCAAAACTAACATTTTGTTTTGGTTTATACTATTCTATCTTTTATTTATACAACATAAACTCTTCTATTTATAAGACTGGATTGAGCAATAATATTATGCTGTAAACTATTTTTCTGGAAAAAGATATATTGTGTTTATCTCACAATGACATCACGTGTTTTTCATGGAGTAATTTTCGAAATCTGTACAGCACTGTATATATGGAATGGCTGTAATTTAAGCAATTTTCCATGACAGAACATTAAATATCTTTTCATTGTTTAATTTTTATAAGAAGAAAATTACAATTAGATCCTTGTAACCAACATCTTTGTATACTGAAACTATCCTTCGCCTCAGAATTGAGTCCCAGTAGAGAAACTGCTGAGTCAAGTGGGGATATAAATTCAACAGACTGATAATTTATTGCTACATTTTTCTTCAGGGTTTCTGTAACAATTTTCTTTTCCCTTAGCAAGGGACAAATCTGCCTTTTTTTCTGCACCATTGCCAGATTTAGCTATTTAACTATTTCTAAAAATGATTGTTTAAACCTTTTTCTATCCTGCCTCTCTTTAATAAAAGTGCTACAACACAGAAAATGATTCATAAGAAATACAACTCACTTCCCCATAAGTCTAGAAGAGAGGAATAATGGGAATGAGATATTCTTGCAAAATTTCCAGGAAGAAAAGAGCAACAGAAAGAGGCCAGACTGAGCTACATTTCTGTACAGTATCCACGGCCATTACTTCCGTACCCAGTGAGAAAGTACAGCTGAACCAGGGAATCTCATGTGAGTGTGTGCTTGCATTATTACTTTGCTC
This sequence comes from Petromus typicus, assembly GCA_004026965.1. Taxonomy (NCBI): domain Eukaryota; kingdom Metazoa; phylum Chordata; class Mammalia; order Rodentia; family Petromuridae; genus Petromus; species Petromus typicus. The sequence continues at coordinate 18,340 of PVIR01001552.1, read as the reverse complement.
AGCACAAATGATTTATGTTAGATGAGAATTAGGTTTACAGTCACATGCTAAAGAAAACCTTCTGGTAAGTTATTAGAAGAGAAAATTGTCCAGTATGTCCAGGTTGGACCTTATCCTATGTAAGCGGGTGGAATGCTAAAAGAAAAGGGCAAATTGAATGATCAATTTTTTGAAAAAATCTGTCACAAGTCTAATGATACATGCCAAGGGTTCAGAATCAAGGCTTATTTATCTAAGCAAGATGATCCTGGGAAACATCAGACACTTGACTGTTATGCACACAGCGTTGTACAACACAAGTTGTACAAGAGCCCCGGTGTTTGCTCCTGACCAACAAATCTTCACTTTGTACAAGCTCTGGCCCCTTCAAAATTTCAAAGGACAAACAGTATTACCTGCTACATAGTGACTTCAGGGAACTGCAATGTGCGCCCCCTGCTGGGGGAGTGTATTAGACTCAGGTCTTCTACTGTCTTCATTTTCCTCTCAAAATGTGATTGTTTTGTTGCAATAAAGTTTTGCCCTTGAAACGAAGAACAACCGGTTGAATTCTCCTCTGTGCTCTGAAGATAAGTGTCCTACACAGGTTGTTCCTACTGTTGGGGAGTTGCCTGACAGTAAGAAAGACATCTACTCGGTCCAATCTGCTTACAGAAATGCCTGTCAGGGAAATAAAAGCAAGACATTTAATTATTTTCACAGGGATTGCTAACAGTAAGGGAGAAGAGGGAAATCTTATGATTAGCTGAGAAGGCAGCACTTCTCCAGCAAGAACTATTCGCTCTAACCAAAAAAAGTCAATAGATGGTGCAGGGCACGGAGAGGCCTGCGTAGGCACGGAGAGGCCTGCGTAGGTAGAGTCCTCACCACTTGTTCAGGGATCTATCGTCTTTGGGTGTGGGCCAGGGTGAAGACCGTCAGTAGAGGGCAGGTGGTTCCTGCCTGTGCACTCGAGACTCCTGGGTCCCCGCTGGGAGAGCCAGTCTGAGAGCCAGAGAGGGCTTCTCTGTTCACTCTGGTTTCACATTAATTCGCAGGTAATATTGTTATGACTGGGTAAGAGTGCCACTGTTTTCCTCTTTGGCTGTTGTACAAATTCTTTTTTTTTTTTTTTTTGAGACAGGGTCTCACTTTGTAGTGCAGGCCGGCCCTGAGCTCAGCCTCCAACTCACTTCACAGCAATCCTCCTGCCTCTGCCTCCTGAGTGCTGGGATTACAGGCGTGAGCCACTACACCTGGCACTGTGGTATGTGGTGCTGATTGCTGCTGGGGTGAGTCTCCATGTGGTTACTGGGGATCGAACCTGGGCCCTTGTGCTTGCAAGACAGGCGCTGGAACCACTGGGCCAAATCTCCAGCCCTGTTGTATAAATTTTTAATGCTTCCCAATACATAAGACAATATCCTAGAAATTGGGAAAGTTGTGCATATGCACATGTGTGTGAATACGTGCATGTGTATGTGTGTGCATGCACGCATGCAATGCTGCTACCCTTGGACAGTGCTGTGCTGATAGGTACTTGACCTTCCCATCTTCCCTGAGCTATATTCCTGGAGATCACTAATTAAGCTGAAGCCTGACTTTTATAAATAATCTATTTTTCCTTTTACAATATAAGGGTTGTTTTGCATTTCCTTGTGATCACGTATCTGCAGCTTTGCCTTTCAGAGCTCAAAGCTAAAGCTGGACTGTCAGTGTGCACTTTCACTAAAGGACTGTTGCAGGGGGTGGGGAGGAGGCTGTGGGAAGACTCGGGGATCTCCCTCAGCCACAAAGCGGCCTGTGGTGCAGGTTACGCTTTAACTCATCACAGTTCGCAACCTTCAGTGTCCAGAGAAGCCAGAAGGGGGGGATGTATGCCACTGTTTAAAACGCGGTAAGGGTGATTTTGAGGTCAGTCACTAGAATGAGCAGTTCTCTCCGGAGGCCGTGAGGAGCAGTTCCTCTGTCAGGGCAGGGAGTGTCTGTGGATTTGAATAATGGATTAGGAAGTGCGCAAACATCACGATTTCAGATTTCTCCTGCTGAATCGGGGCAGCTTGTCCAAAGCACCAGGGAGAGAGCTATTCTTCACCTTGGAAACCCTGCAACAAGGGGCCAAGTAATGACACTGCAGTCCGGAGAGCATCTCCTGCAGGCCGTGGAGGGACGGTGCTCCAGGTTTTCAGGCAGTTAGTGTTGGCTGGGTGGGCTTGCCAGAGCACCTTCCTGCTGGTCCCTTCAGTCCACTGGGTGTGTGGAGCAAGGACTGCAGACTCAGGCTGAGCTGCAAACGCAGGCTGCACAGGGTGCTCAGGAGGAGCAGTGGGAACCTCTTTCTGTGCCTGGGTTGTGGGGTCAGGGCTTAGGGACCAGTTCCTTCACCGCTGCAGGATCCCAGAGCGAATAGCACAAGAGAGGGTTATTTGCTATCCAAATCAAAGCACAAGGATTGCTTGAATGATACTGGCATCCTTCAGACTTGAAGAGCTAGGTTTTGTATAAAAACCAATCCTGTATCTGAGAAAGAGAATTGAGATGTGAGCTGTACAGGCACCAGCTCCCCGTGGTGAACTGAGGATGCAGCCATTACCTACTGCAAATATGTACTAAGAGGAGGAAAATGGAGAGAGAGGGGAGTGACTGTGGAGACCAACAGAAAGGGTCCAGGCCCCCAGCACTGCCAGTGAAGAGCTTTTGAAAGGCCTCTCTAGACCCCCTGCAGGATGAGGGACGGCAAGGTGGGAGACTGGCTTGCGGAACAGGGATAAGCGGGGAGTTGAGGTCACGGCCGCCTCATTTTTCTTGACTTTGAAGCCACCACACACTTGCAAGCTGGGAGCAGACAGCTGCTTTAAAGACCCAACCTGAGCAAGCAGCCATATGCGAGGCTGTGTAAACAGGACACTTCTGATCCCAGGAGCTAAGGACGATGGTGCCAGAGCAGTGAGTCACTGGCATCGCTATGGAAGCCAAGGCCGAGGTTCGGCTGAGTCATCTCAGAATCAGAGCTAAACTCTGTCTCTGCCTCCTCCAGCCGCTCCCCTAGATGGGACAGGACCCCTCAGTATGCCTCCTCTGTACACTGTGGGCCAGTTAGCGGGAAGACTGGGGAGTTTTAGAAATGGCTTTCTTAACTATCACTTTCTGTAGTGAATTAGGCACCTCTCGAGAGAGAGCTCTCTGGTTTGCTGTCTCGACTGGAGAGAAGCCAGGCCCGGCGGGATAGTTAGCACCAACGGACTTCCCCATGAGGGCACATGGTTATCCATACGCTCAGCCCAGCCGCCGTCACTGACAAAGGCAACAGTCGGCATGGAACGGCTTTCCCCTGCCTCCAGCACTGAGTCTGCAGGCCCCGGGACGCGGTTCTTCACACTGAGGCTTGTGTTTAATGGACGGCCCAGTGGTCTGCATGCCTCAGCCAAATCATGGACTGAAGCAGAGTTGGTGCCCTCGGGAACGAGGAATTCCTTGGTGCAATAACTATTTACAAATAACCTTCAGAGAAGACTCGGTGCTGAGACAGTTTATATTGACTTTACAGGTATCTAGACAGTCAGCTGTATCAAAAAGAAAACTTTATTTCAATTACACAAATATAGAAGATGTGTTTGTACTGTTCCTAAGGCAGATGAGTGATCCTGAAGTATTAGTGATGAGTAACATTTAGATGACTAATGTTCAGAAAAGTACAAAGGATGAAGGACTCATGTTGAAACCAGGAGAGACTGATTTGGAAAAGAACACTGGCTGGGCCCAAGTACCATGAGAGCCCCCTGAGATGTTCCTGTAACCCTCAGTGCCTCAAAACCTGGTTAAGATACTCCAGGATGGTTATGGGAATGCTAAGGAGTGGAGTCTAAATTTGCAACCAAAATTTTCCTAATGTCAAAGTCCAGGATTCCCAGGTCAATTCTCTTTCAGGTGAAGGTATTTACCTTCAGCATCCAATTTCCAATGTCTTTAAAAAATCAACTAGGGGACAGACCTACACATCACTAGGGCATTTCTATGGATAGAGAGTTTAAATGTAGAATCTCTATTTGTCTGCAGCTTGTAGCAAAAACTCCCCACATGTGTGTTTCCGTTCTTTGATTTCCCAATCAAACCATATAGGTTCAGTGTTTTTGACTGTGACTTGTACTCCGGATAACGTTTCAACTAGTCTTTTAAGATCATGATGCATAGTGTATAGCACTGTTGTTCTCTAATCAATTTGTTGTATTTTTTTCTCCTAGAAATAAGAACACTACTTTTGTAGTATTATCTTTATTAGTATGTACTTGCATTACATTACAAAAAAGAATTCATAAACAAACAACCCCCCAAAAAACCAAAAAAAAAAAACAGCTGATACTTGAGCTTTAATTTTTGGCCTTCCCAATTGTGATACAATAAATTTCATTGTTTTCTCCTTTTGTCACTACTTTATTAATTGAAAGAAACATGCCTATAAATTGCTAACCTTAATCTTCATTCTTCCTTTACATTTTAGTTTTAATTTAAGGGCAAACTGTTAAATGATTGCATGTACACTTCACATCCATAGCCCTCCCACTCTCACACAGGGAGGTGGGAGTCTTGGAAAGTGTGTGGGATGTGTGAACTCTCCATAACTGGTGGGTAAGTCACAGTGCATCAGGGTTGGGAGTGTTAGTGTGAGGTCAGGCCTGGTAGAGGGCCAGATAGGTCCCCAGGGCATGGCTTGGAGGGTTCATCTCCCTCCCTGATCTTCCCATCTCTGTCTGCTGCCTTGTTTCCATGACCTGAGCAGATTTCCCCAGACCCTTCCACCATGCCCTTCCTGCCATGAAGCCATCTATCCATCCACTGAATCCTCGAAAAACTTAAGCAAAAACACAAAAACGAAAAACAAACAAAGCCTCTAAATAGTGAATTTCTGCTATTGTGTCTCCACAACATGGAAACTGACTAAGACAAATGCCATAGACCACCTTGAAGATACTGATCAAACTGTTCCCTTGGCTAAAATAACAAACAGCATTTGCACAGCACATTTCCATCTCCTTTGGGAGCTGACCTTCAGAAATCCCGATTCCAGAGTCATTTAGCAGCTCAGGTTGTCAAAAGATGCAATGGGAAGAGGTAAGGACAGTGAAGCTTGGCATCTAGGAACACCAGTGATGACTGTGGTAGAACCGCATCCATGCTTTTTAAACGCCTTGGAAATGCAGAGAAGAATTTAAGTTTTTACAAGTGAACTAATTTTCAAATAATTCACTTGTGTAAGGTGCTGTAATGAACATATAATCTTAATACAAGATTTCTGCCTTGAACTGTTTTTCCAAATCAGACTTTGAAGAGCATGTTTATATTATTAGAAACATGATGCATGAGCCATTAATCAATCAAAACAATTATACTTTGTGAGTTTGGTGTAATAGTGGAATTCTAAGTTGTTCATGCCTTTGGTAAAACAGCTCCTTGAGAGCAACAAAATTACAGTAGACAGTTGAACTCTTGACACTAAATGTAAATACGTGCTAAAAATGTGCATGTGCTTTGTTATACCTGAAATTAAGTGACTACATGTAGCACCAACAACTAAATTTATGAGCCAAACTATTACTTCCATTTACAGTAGTATTTCAGGTCATGTACTTAATTATTTCATTATTCTGGTTGCAACCAAGGTTTGAGAAGAATTGTTTGTGAATTGAGATGCCATTGTAGGTTTGGAAGAATCTTCATAATTATTATTAATAATTGATTACCTAATATTAAGGGTATTTATCTCTACAATACTTCCAAAGAAGTACATGAACAGACATGTACATAAAAATATGACTCTATATACATCAGAAAATGCAAGAAATATTATACTTTCTCTTCTTAACACAAGTTTAATATCTTAGAGCTCTCACTAGCCAAGTGAAGGAATTTTTCTTTAGGAGAACCAGAGGTAAAGAATTTGCAGCAGTAATTTTGACTGAGTTCCAAGTTTTCCCCTCCCATTATGTGTCTCTTTGTCTCTGTGTTTCCATTTTTCTAGGAAACTAGAAGATCCTCCCATAGATGATTGGATAACTAAAAAATATTTTTAACACAATGTGAAAAGAACTATTTTACATCTAACAATGTTTGATAGTCAGATGGAACATGTATTTGTAGATGTAACTACCACCCATGTATTTCATATCAAAGCCATTGCCACTTTACCAAAAATGAATGCTATTATGTGTGCATTCTGATAGTCTAAGAAGTCATACAAACCTCAGTATGCTTGTTTCATTTCTGTAAATTTCAATATATATAACTCATATCAATATCATTTTAATACAATTTTATATGAAAAGAAAGGAGTCTTGATTCTCAGAATGAATGGACTGCCTTAAGAGTTTGTATCCATAAGGTTAGAAACAACTTTCAGAGAAAAAATTTATATGCGAGTGTGTGAATGTGTAAAGCAAAGTGAAAGAGTGATAGATGAGTGCACTTTTTCTTCCTGTATTTTTTTCTCAAACTATTCTTCCTTGCACAATAAACTCTGTGGTCACTTCACTAGTGAAGGACAGGGGAAATTTAGAAATTAATGTGAAAAATTGAACTCTCTATGATTTTTGCTTTTGTGTAGGAGAGAAAGAGATTGATGATAAGCAACAAAAGAAAACACTGAGAATTTCAGCCTTGAAAAACCTTCCTAAATAGATATGTCTCTATTCATGCCTTGACTTGCATAACAAGTAGACACGTATATTTTGGTGAAAGCAAATAATGGCAAGAAGGGAATTATTTAAGCCCACACTGTTGGGACTGAAGTCTCATGTGGATCGATTCTATAATTAAGCTTGTATAATTGGTGTTCCTCAAGCAAAATAAAACAAAACCAAGAGTGGCACTGAATTTAAGAGTTCTTTCCAACTGCAAGACAAGGAAAAATGAAGAGACGATAAAGCTAGAGGAGTCAGATTCACGGCTGGGGCGGTAAGTAGTAGGGAACCTCACCAGCATGCGCAAAACTCTGGGCTCTACATCTAGTACGTGATGGAGTAAAGATGATGATTGTTTGGTTTGGGATCCTAAAAATGTAAAATTCATAGCTCAGTGGGTAGAATCAGGATAAGTTCCCCAAATTCTAAATTAGGTACAAGAAGGAAAATTGGGAGCATTTTACAATTTTCTCTTGCATAAACTGTAACAAAAGGAGATGGTAATTAATCAAACATATGAAGATGCCGTACATAGACGTACACAACTAAGGAAGTCACCTCCAAGTCTCAAGAGAGAAGACACCACGCAGAACTGGCAGCAGTGCCAGCATTCTGTCTTTGTCATCCTGCTGATGTCCCAGCTTTCGTGGAAACATAATTCATCAAGGAAAATACAATGACAACTGTGTGACAGGGAGGTCATATGAGAACAAGAGGCCAAATTTACAGAGATGTAGAAAGAACAGTACACTCCGGAGTGGAAAGTCTAGACACCTGTGTTTCTTTTCCCTCAAAGTATCCCTGATTGGACAAAATGTTTCCATTTTTATGTCTTAACCTTTTTTAGTTCTCTTTTAGTACACATAAGTTCTTATTTTACTGTCTTCTTTAAGAATCCATAGACATAACTTGGAAGATTCTAAGAAAACTGAGAAGACTCATCTTTGCTGTAGGGCCAACTCTTAGATGAAGTGAAACCATTTCCCTGCCAGCAATGCCAGCTTCTTCCTTGGCAGGATTGAGACGCATCTTCGATCTCTCAGGAGATCCTACCACCTTCCATTTTGGTTGTCACCATTCTTTTTCTGACAAAAATGAAAGAAAATACAGCTTAAAACCAAGTACTCACCAAGGCCACCCAGCAGTTTGCAGAGCCAAGGTAACAATAGGTAGATGAAATGAGGCTTCCAATTGGAAACTTAAACACACCAAAAGAGCAGTCTGTATTGTCAAGTCTGACTTTCTCTACATTGTGTTTATTTTCAGGCTGCACATGGTGTTAGCATGGCAAACATTTTCAGGCACAAGTTACTCTAGATTCAGATTTTCTGGAACCTCATTGTGTCTATAGTACAACTAGCAGAATTCACAGAAGTTGGATTACTTTAGCTGTATGCTCTCACTTTTTTTAGCCATTCATGATTGAGAAATGAATTATCCTGGTTGAGGAGCCCCTTCTGAAAAGATAAATGTTAATTTCCATGGACTTCAGTGTTACTAATCTAGCAGGCATTGCTTTGTTTATCACCCCAGTACTGACAACCACTGTGCCTGATATGCACAGTTTACATCTTTCTTTGCTCATTATCTGCCTGTGTGTCCTCAAGTTGAGTAAAACTGCAGAGGTGCAATACTTTTTACCCCCTGACTTGAACATTTGTGACTCTTAGAAGAGGTTATTTTTTGTGGCAGAATAATACTCCAATCTAAAAGAATCGCATCTTCATTATCCTGTCTCCAGTTGATGGGCACTTGGGTTGTTTCCAAGATTTAGCTATCACAAACTGAGCTGCTATAAACATGGGTGCACATATGTTGCTGTGATATGAATATTCTAACTCTTTTATGTATATCCCTAGTAGGGGAATAGCAGGCTCAAATGGGACCTCTTATCCTAGTTTTTTTAGGAATCTCCACACAAAAAATGAGAATTGAATTGTGTCGTATACTGGTACAAATTCTCAATGTTGAGTGTGATCAAGATGTGTATATTTAATGTAACAATAAAGATTCATAATTTTAAAAAGAAAAAAGAAGAGGTTATTTATTCATAACCACAAGAAAAATATATATGCTTTCTCACAACTAAAAATCAAGGGTCAGAATCTGAAGAATAATGATGCTAACTAATGTATCCAAACATGTATCCACTGAGCGTCAGCAAGTGGCGGCAAGACGTCTAACAGAAGAGACCACATATTCACTAGTTGTTGGGCTAGTTACCAGTAGACTTTGGTTCTTAGAACTTATTGCCTTTTGGCAGTATTCTGGATTGTACCAGTGACTTAGGGACTTTCATCTTCAGGTTTATATTCTAAAATAAGATAATGATTTTAGCCTATTTCACAGGCACATTAAAATGCTATTAAAACTGTAAAGCTTTTCACAAATTAAAGTCATGATTGCACTGTTGAAAAAATTCAGGTATCTTGAGAGGTGCTACTGTAAATGAGCATGTCATTTTGATAAAGAAACAATCCAGCTTCCTTGGAAATTAGATCAAATACTAGCTCAATTTCAACACCAAACTTTGCAGTGAATATTTAAGCCAAGTCTGTGTCATTAACTTTCACTAGACGAGCCCAGATACCCCTAGGTAAGTTTCTCCAACTTCTTCCATTCATGGAGGCCACAGCTGGGTAGAAATTAGTCTCTAAAAATACTTTCACACAAACGGCTTGTTTTCTAGTCACTGTCTGCTTATGCTATGCGCCTTCCATCTGTCAATTCATGTGAGTCACACATTCGACCTTTCAGCTTCACTTGCGCACATAAATTTCTTCCAATTTCCTGTGAAACAAACACTTTTAACTCTTTAGGGTTCTGTCATTTGTACACAGGTCATTCAGGGATGATTCAAAGAGCAAAGTCAACCCTTGCCAGTGTGATACATTTGACCTGAGCACTTCATGACAGGAATACATTCTCTTTTACTCCTAGACTAATAAGTATGTCTACATGTGCAGAGGGACATATGTAGATATTTAATTTCCATCTCCTTTTATATACATGAGCTAGACCTTTTGGTGGCTTTCTATGATACAGCAAAACTAGAGTCAAGCACTCCTACAAGGGGAATCTGTACCTGCTGTTGCCGATTTACCCTTTCTAACTCAGTAGTTTTATTCTTTTGTAATCCATGATTAACAGTTGAATCCTCAACTGAGCAAGCTATGTTTATCCTATCCAGTGTCTACCTGTGATCATGACCACTCAATCAAATTGTTCTAATCTGCTTTCATTCTGATTACACACAATAAATAGATCTTTGGCAGAAGAGCTCCTCTATTTGAGGAAATTGTATTTGGATTGAGTTCAGGTTAAAGCTAGCTTCATAATTTAAGGAGAGACACAAAATTGTCCCTAAAGCCTTTGTGATATCGAAGCACACAAGGACTGAATGACAACATGACAGAACTGACAAAGGTAGCAAATAAAAAATGTGTTTTTATCTCAGAAACTGTTCTTACCTTACACAAGGGTGAAAAACAAAATATTCCATTTGCTTCTTGGTTTCTAATCCCAGTGTGACTGAAGCCATGATCATCCTTGTTTCTTCAAGGACTATCAAAGGGAGCTGTGCTTGCCCAGCTTCTAGAAAATGATGCACAGAGATATTCAGGTTTTGTGCTGAAATGTTAAGGGTTTTCCTCCATTGTGTTTCCGTTTTGCTTTTCATATGTTTTTCTTTGTTACTTGACAAATCTACTGACTTTAAGAAATTTTTTGAAATGCACTTCCTGTATTTCAGATATAGATCTGGGACCCCAGGGACAGAGAGTGGCAAATGCTCTAGTAATTTGCAATATAATCGAACTGCATTGTGTGAAACCAAGATCACAGTGCTTCCCCTAGCCACACACTCCAAACAAACAACCCGGGAGTTCTGACCAGTGTTTGTTGGGCTAAACTATATTGTCTATTCCATATTTCTCTTTGAGCATTGGAAGTGAGTCTTTGGATGACTCTAGCAAAGAGTATTGTGTACACTTTGTCCTCAATAGATAAATCCTGATTCCAGGAGTGATTCTTTATGATACATTTTGGGTTGGTTTTGTGAATAAATGTAAAACAAAGGAAGACAGATTAAGCAGGAATCTAAAAGTGCATGATCCTGAGGTGCACCAATCACTTACAAGTCTCATCACACAGGACTAAATGTGAGTGGAAGAACATGTCAGCTTGGATGAATACACAGGACCCCTGGGAGAGGAAGCCCTTCACCTTTTGATGTCACTGACCTGGAAGGGAAAGAAGACAGAGCTCTGAGTAGCACAGTAGAAGAACTATGCTTTTGGTGGCAAGATGCTTTAGAATCCATTCGAAACCTAAAGTGAATGGCCTTGCATGGCCCATTCAAATTTCTCAACTCTACTATGGATGGAATTAGGCACCAATGACTCAGAAATTTTCTGGAGTTATCCTATACTGCCCTCCTGGTCTATGCCTCTCCCCTCAAGTGCTTGGTGCTACCATGTACTGAAATCCCTGGGTCCATGGGAATGGCACAAACGCTGAACTTTCTGTGACTTAGTTGTTTCTTTCTGTTCACTGTACATCCTCATCCCCCAAATTAATGGATCTTCTTCCCACTTTACTCAGCTTTTTCATATTGTGAATTTTGAGAAAAAGGAAAGACTTATTATTTGGTTATCCCTCAAGAACAGAAAGTCCCAAGTCAAAGATAGAATGTAGCACAAAACCATGGAAAGGTAGAAGACATATGGAAAACATTGAAAGTATGATCATCCAGCACATCACAGGATCTACTGTCAGAAGATCATTTCTTTGAGCAAACAGCAATAATGTGTTTTCATAAAGCCTTAAAAAGAGCAAGTTCAGAAAGACTTGGATTTCACTGAAAAGTCCAAGCATGCTTATTGGTAAGAGAACATCCCTGAAGTCTCTCCAAGTAAAGGAAAATCCTAGTGGCTAAAATATGTGTGAGTACTTTGTAGCAGAGAGAGATCCAAAATAATGCCAGATACAGATACAGATCTCTCTAGAAGGCATAGCCATTAAAAACACCAACCATTTCCCCAAGCAGCAAAAAATAACCCAGAGAGAGTTAACCAGAACCTGAAAAAAACAAAATGTCCGTTGAAAGGAAAACTTCCTGGCAGGAAAGTCTGTCAAAATGATGAGTCTTTCGAGGAAGGTGACTCAGCTGTCCTCCCAGGAGGCTCTGCACCAGCCTGCACAGGATGACAGGAAGTGCGTCCCGGTGAGTGTGAGCTGCTGTCCCTCTCTCCTGCCCTCCCCGCAGAGCCCAGCCCTGGCTGCACTGAGGATCAGCTTCCTGTCTTCATTGTCTATGATCTCAGGGCCAATTTCCTTCAGGCCCCCGGCCCCTGCTGGAGCTGGAGATGCTGCCAGTGAGTGACTAAATTAGTGGAAAAGAGAGAAGCGGATTACTGTGTGAGTACCCGAGATGCTACAGAGGGCCCTGTGTGTTCGGCACTCATTGGATGCTGACTCCAAAAGCAAATTTGCTCTGCAGGTATTAGTGTGGATGCTCTCAACCTCCTGTCCAGCACTTGCCATTCTACACAAATAACTTTCTAAACTTCATTTCGTGATGACTTAGTTACCTCCAAGCTTATTCCCCAGAGAGGTTGAGTCAAAGAGAAGAGGCAGATAGGATAACCAGTTTCTTTCAAACAAACAGCAAAAGGAACTTTTGGAAATTATACCATTTCACAGAGGTCAGACATGGTCCGACTGAACTAAACGTGAGCCAGTGAAGAAATCAAAGGGTAATCAAAACGATTCTGGAAGCAAACAGAAAGACAAGATACCAACACTTACAGGATGCAACAGGGATGAACTGGAAAACATTAGGCTACAGTGTTCCAAAGCCCTGAGAGGTACTGTCCATAGTCACTTCATATTTCTTTCCCCCAGCTGATGTTCCACACTATATGAAACAAGATGGAAGGTAAAGAAATGAAAACTAATGCTGCTCTAGTGGAGGAAATCATGTTCCCAAACTCTACACAAGATTAATTCAGAGAAATTAGAGATCCTAGTTTCAAATATATTCAGTTCACATCCAAACATTCTCTCACAAAATAAGGACCTGAACTACATCAAATTGGCACAACTGTAGAAATTAAACAAAAGGCCAGATAAACAGTCTGGAATTCAGCTTGCAAATGGTGTGCTTGCATTCGTATTTAACCAGTGTGTGTGTGTGTTAGGCAGTGTGTTCTAAAGTTAACTTGGATATATTGTCAGACTTCTTTTTTCCTTATTGTCTTGTATGTATCTGGAAAACACTCACAAGCCAATGGGAAGTCAGTCAACAATGAGATGAAACTGGCGTAGCCAAACCAGTGAGATCCATTGCCAGCTGGGCACAAACATCTAAATTAGGAATGTCCAGCATCTACAAAGGTCTTTACATTGAGCAAAGTATATTCACACTCTGTTTTGACCTGTTTTCAGGTACTGGTGACCCTCACTGCCAGGAATACTACCTGAAATCGTCACAGAGACCCTGGCAACTGTACAGAAAGCTGACTGTAGAATGTAATTTGGGCAAATCGCCACTGTATCCTACCTACAGCCCCTGCACACAGTACTGTCTTCCTTTAGCATCACTCCTCAGCTATCCTTTCTGCCCTTGCTGCTGTTTTAACACTGTGCCACCACCCTACATTACAGAAATTTCAGTCTCTGGGTGGTAAGCCTTCAGGCAGGAGGCAGTATGGTTGCCTGGGATCAAAGACTGGTGTCTAACACCCCCTACTTGTCCTTCGACTTCTCACTCAGTCACATGGTGCCAATGATCTCTGTTCAGTTGGCCCCTTGTGGGAAATACGACCCCCTCCTCTGTAAAATGGGTACTGCATTAATTATCAGTAGTGGTCAGCTTTGGGCATCAGTGACTGACACTGCCTTTGCATGTGTGCCAGTGACGGTCCAGGAATGTGCTTCTCTCTCCGGAGGTTTCTGCATCCCAGACTCATGCCGCTCAGACTCACAAAAACTCAATCTTCCCATTAGTCTTTCTTCCTCCAATAGACAATGATTTGCGATAGCTTGAGGTGCCATCCTTATTTATCGTGGCAAATTACGGTCCAGATCCAACCAGTAGAAATTACTTTCTCACACAGACCTAGTTCTAGACCTAATATTTATTTACAGTTTATTATAAAGTTTTATCTCATGTAATTACACATAGAAAAAAATAACAGAATAACAATTATACTACACACAACCATTATTGCACCTGTGTTACATGGTATTCCTGTGCAGGTGCAGTTCTTTTTAGAGACACTTACAGACAGGTCTAGAGATAAACAAGACATAGGAAAAATGACCAGTTGTAAAATCAGGCAGAACTGAGATTGATCTTGCTTCTTTCCTTTAGAATCTGTCAGGCCAATTAAGCTCTTCAACCTGATATTTGAATCTGTACAAGGGGGTAATAAAACCTATTTCCAGCGTGACCGTAATACCATATGTGGACACTCACCACACACATACATAGATATTTGCAGGGTGATACATGTAGACCTACAAAAAGAGAAGCTCTTATCATCAGTGATCACACATGCTTCAGAGGTATTGTACTAGAGCTCTGATCCCACTACATCACAACCATGTTTGTCCTGTTAATGTCAATTATAAAAATTTCCTCAGCTAACATCTATCTTTAGAATGACTGCAAGCCTGAAAGACAATTATTTCTTAAGCAAGTGGCTATTTTAAATAAGAATATAAATTTCCATAATAAATCTTTAGTCATTGTGTGTATGCACTGCAAATTGAAAAGATTTGTAAAAATGGGCCACCCAAAATTTCCAATTGGATTGAATATTGTTTATGTGCTGAAGCATTTTTTAAATGTTCAGGAAAGGCAGTTAAAATGCAGAGATTTAAATTACTGACCAAAATACCAATCCCAGACTAACTAGACTTAACAATGTTTTCATGAATTATTGCTACATTTCTGCCAATACACTTCTATAGTGACACATTTTTTTAAACAGTGTAACTAAATCCAGTGGGTTATTTATATCCTTATGGATGAAGTTTCACAGCAGAATATTCTCACACTCCATTTCTAGGGAAACATAAATAACGTAAGAGAAGTCAGAAGGTCAGAGATGTGGTCTGCTGCTCCTTTGAACGCTGCTGTGGGGTGTCCACCCGGTGTGTCCACCGGGCTCTAACTACAGTTCCCTTCTAGACACGTTAACAACAGATGAGAACATGAGATGAGTAATTGGCGACTATCCCCCTGCATTTTGACTATGGAGCAAAAACAACAGCTTCCAGCAGTTTCCCTAGAGTCCTGCAGTCCTACTGCCTAAGGAAGGCCACCAGGGGAGGTGAACCCTAGGTCTCTGGTTACAATCCTCACACCGAGGTTCAGAGTTCAGTGTGAGAATCACCCAGGTCTCCGATGAAAACATGTCAGTCCAGGTCCAGCATGCAGATGATGTTAACTGTGATTCTTGACCTTGAGAGAATGGTATGAACTGTTTGTACCGAGGAACACTGGGGTGAGCTCTGAATACAACAAAGGATTATTAGAGTATTAAAGAAAGGATGTGCTCACAAAATGACCTGAGAAATATCGAAGCAGTTCCATCCTCCGTCGTAACAATGCTTTGTATCCTGATTGCATATCATTGCTAAAGCATTTTCTGTAGAATAAAAACATAACCACGAGTCCTAATCCATCTTCTGCACTGAATCTGGCACTGCGCACTTCTGGCTCTTCCCCAAGATCAAAATCAACATTTTCCAGTTGATTCAGGACATTGAGGCAGCCATGACAGTGCAACTAAGGACGTGCTCAGAACTGGACTTCCGGAACTGCTTCAGAGATGCAACAATGACGGGATCCCTGAGGTGAGGGGAAGGGTTGTGAGGGGGATTCATGGCAATGTTTCTATACTATAACTTTTTACAAAATTTAAACATTAACTATGTATCTTTATTACCACGCAGCCCCAATCTTTCTAGACTTATTAAGAATTTTCTGAGAGGTTGCTTTGTAATAAGTACACCATAAACTAACACTGTGTTTGACCCACTTACCCATCTTCCCAAAGAGCACCGCACATAGGTGGCTGATTGTTGGGTCCCCAGGAGTGGAATATATGAGGAGCTCGTTACCCCTACAGAGCACATCCAAATCTTTACCTGCTCTTCTCTGTGTTTCAAGAAAAAAAAAAAAAAAGAAAGAAAGAAACTTACTTGCGTTTTATGAAGCAAGATGGGAAAGGTGCTAATGAGCAATGTACTTAGTTAATTATAAATTAATCTTTTCCTTTTAGTTTTGATTTTTCTCCTTCACCTGAAAATTTACTAATGGTAATTTTTCTTTTATTTTATTTCACTTGATTTTGCAAGAGGAAGTAGATACTCTTGTAAAGTCCTGGATTTGATTCCGATCTCTGAAATTCTGCATTTGATATTAAACAACTTTAAATGTTATTTATCTTTGCTTTTGCAAGATTAAAATCAGGATAATAAAAGCAGCCATTGCTACAACACAGATTTATATTAAAAATAGACTGATAATGTGTATGTAAAAATATTTTAAAGTACTTTTGATAAATATACCAATGGAAAATATGATTATTTTCTCATCAGGCCGTAGATCAGTTAATCCTGTTATTATGAGCTGTGTTGCTCTGGAAGCGGACTATGTTGGAGAATGTGCCTCACTGCTCACCTGACACTGGTGATGACGTGAAACACCGAAGGAAGAGGTGTTCGCGGCTGCAGACCTCGCAGTCCAGTGGTTCTGAGCAGAACTCTGGCACGATCTTGACTAGATGGGTCCATAGGATCTTCCCGGTCAGCGTTCCAAAGCCTTCAGAGCCCACTTTCCGATGGAGAGGGGGCTACTCATCGTGCTCAGCTCGGGTTGTTCGTTTCACCTGACACTGACAGAGAGCGGATCTGGAGCGCTAGCGAGGCGGGATTCGGCTTCGGGGCCCGCGCCGTGCCCGTGGCCAGGCTTCCCTGGAATCGTCCCCCTTCTGAGACTACTCAGCACGCAGGTCTCCTTTCCACAATGACGGATCCCCTCAGAAGCGCTGGGAAGGCTCCGCACGACCCCAGAGCTGCTCTCTTCTGTAACATTGGTGATGCTCGAACCTGACTACTTCCAGGCAGAAACTTGGTCCCCGTCACTCTCGTACCCCCTGAATGATGCTTTTACATGTGGGGAAGCTTGGTTTTCCCAATTAATGATATTTCCTTTTTCATATTCCTCATGTGTGTAAGTCCATAGGCATATGCGCTTAGAATAATAAATATTCCCTTATAACATGAAAACTTGGTCTGCCATGGGGTCTGTTTAGGTACTGTCCCAAGAGCAAAACCGAGAAGGAATCTTCTGGCTTGGGCCGCAGTGGGAAGGGCTATTCCCTCCCTGGCTTCTTTCTCCTCACCCGGACACGCAGAGGAGCGCAGCCCTCTGGTGGCCCTGAGCAACGCGACACACGGAGCCCGAGCCCCCAGCAGCTGCAGCAGACAGTGAGGTTCTGGCCTGTCTCTACTCAGCCGGGCGCGGGGCGGAAATAGCCAGGCACCACGCTGAGGGCTCGCTGCCTGGCCTCGGTCACAGCGCGCCCGACCCTGCTCAGCGCTTCTCCACCCGAGGGTGCGGAGATTGCATTCGGAAAGAACTCAGTCATGTTTCACATCATATAAATGGAAAAAGCAGGGTCCACGCTGCGTTCCAGAGTGGTGTTTGTGTCTGTGTATCTGCACCAGCCTGAACCACAGTTTGGAAAAACCTCCATAACTGTGATTAGTTTATATTCCACTCATTATTCTGATCTTTGTTTAAATACTTTTATATATTTTCCTTTCGGAAAGTTCTTCCCTGACCTTGCAGTCTTGTTAAAAATGTGTGTAGGTATGATCATGTTTTATATTTTATATTAGTATTAGTGCATAAATTTGTTTTAATTTAATATCTGATCCATCAAGCTATAAGTTTAATAAAGGCAGGAATCAGTATTGTTATATAGATCTACAATAAGGAATATTCTCTGTACTTAAAAATTATTTATAGTATGGGAGGAAGGAAGGAAAGAAGAGGAAAGATATCCAGTCATGAAAAGGAGAAGACCAGAAGACATTTTAAGATCTGATTGTTTAAGTTCAGAATTTCCATTTGTGATACTTACATAACTGAGGAAAATATATTTCTAGAAGGGAGTGTTACGAATGATTGAGTTAATTTTCTCAAGTCTCCTCTTCATTCTATGTGGGTAGTTATGGTAGGAAAGTAATGGTATTGCTCTTATTTTTAATTTT
Source organism: Petromus typicus (assembly GCA_004026965.1). NCBI lineage: Eukaryota > Metazoa > Chordata > Mammalia > Rodentia > Petromuridae > Petromus > Petromus typicus. The sequence continues at coordinate 395 of PVIR01001552.1, read as the reverse complement.
ATTTTTCAACTTTCTTCCAGGTCTAAATAAATCAAAGCAGGAAAACTTTGTAAGTGTTGAAATCAGCAGTTTCTTCCAGTGATTCTCTGTGGCATTTGGGACTTGTGCCCAGGGTCTGGCGGCATGTGCCAGGCAGGCCTCGCTCAGGCCCACCTCGGGTGCCGCCAGTCTTCCTAAACTCTGAGTCCTCTGGGTGGTGTTGGAAATGTCAATTTCAGGCAGCCCTGCCAAGTTATAAAATCACTCTGACAAGCCCACAGGCAGGGACAGGTGTCTTCATCTGCCTCCTGGCAGGGTCTTTTCTGTGAGAAGAATCTGTCAAAAAGAAGAGAAGAAAGAAAAGAAAAGAGAAAGCAAGGAAGGAAGGAAGATCATAAAGTGTCTTGTGGGCAGAG